>JANHGC010003548.1:92033-104289 GCA_027560395.1 Boaedon fuliginosus
TTCCTAACTTGCTACCTTCTAGATGTGTTGAATGACAGCTCCCAGCATTCCCAGCCAATTGTGAAAGTACACTGTTTTCAAATTAGAAGTACGTTAAGTTCTGAGTATGGTTGATAATTCAATTCCATCTGAGGATGAGAGGTTAGTACAGTCCATGTGATGATCTGGCCTGCCAAGCTGCAACCTCTGCCCTAAGGGGTATAGAGGAAGAAAATCTGACACAGAAACGTTGATGTCAACCTTACGTTTAATTGACAAAAATTCAACAAACAGCAGCTGCTACTGTGCAACAAACACAATGCCATAACAGATTATTATGATTGGCTCCAGGGCGTCAAAAGTGACAAGAGGATATGTGAATTTCAGTTCCACTGAACATCACCCAAAGTATACTGAAAATTACCTTGTGTTAAATTGGTGTAAAGGACATTGCAATGAAAGTAAGATATGCTTGCCAGATAATACCAGTATGTAATGATCTCTTTATTTAAAAAAAAATCATCCTGCTGTAGAAGAACCCATTCTTATCCAAACTTCTGCTACAAAAATGGAACGTTAAAACAAATGCCATATGGCATATATATGAATGTGTGTGTGTGTGTGTATATGTATGTATGTATGTATGTGTGTGTGTGTGTGTGTGTGTGTATATATATATTATGTAGAATTCCAGCTTTGTTTTGTTTTTGCAATCATCAGATGGTCAAAATGCCTTTGTAAATTGTCTATGTAATTTGAATTTCAGGAAATAAGTATCACAAATGAGTATCATTTTATTATACTGAGTTTTTTTAAAAAGCATGTTCTCTCCAGTGTTCGTCTTTCAATCCTTGCCATCAGAACAAAATTGATTTCTTGTAGCCATTATAACAGAAATAGGCCCTGTGGAGAAAATAATCCAGTGCCCCAGGGAAGCCAATTCAACCAACAGCAAAGCACATGCTGTACATTGACTGGCTGCTGTTGTTCTTATTTTACAATGGGTGGGAAATATATCACCATACATAATGAATATTCTTGTGAAATCTAACATGACTAACAGTTCATTTATTTGTACATAAATTTTAGTGAGTCCATGTTGCGTCTCCCTAGGAATATTTTATTCTGAGCCTGAGTTTAAGGCCCAAGTACAAACAATACAAGAGTCCATGGTAGTTCATCCCACTGTTTCAAAGTCCCTGACCCAACCAAGTTTCATTCTCTGGCATAGTTATCTTCCTTGTCTGAACTCACACCATCAAAGATCAAAAAAGACCTGAGAACCATTTAATCTAATCCCCCATTCATAGATATAGAACACTATTAATAGTAACACAGAGTATACTTATAATACTCTTGTTAGTCCATATTCCTTATTTGCTGATTGGCTAGTCTCTTAAATTAAATACTCTGCTAAAAATTTACTTACCATTCCCCTCAAGTAGCCCCCTACGCACCACTCTTGTGGTCTCCTTGTCCTCAGTGTGGTATGACCATTGCTATTATACACCCTTTTACAACAGATTATGGCATTCACTAATAACTTTATGGAGCCTTGGTTGAGCCAGCTATCTATTCTAGGGTTTTTAAATCCCATGTTTTATTTTTTTTTAATTAAATTTAAACAATTATAGCAATTATTCTTTGATCATAACCCACGACTGCAAGAATTATCTCAAGTAACATTGAAAGTGATGAAAGAGTTGGCAGCTTTCTCTTGACGGCTCAGCTGTTCTGCCTCATTCCATGTCTGAACTGGGATGTGACAGCAGGTGGAAGCTCCTGTATGTACAGGCTCATTGACATCTATTACCTCCGTCAGGTCTGCCTCCAAAGTGCTAACTGTGTGGGTCACCTGGGCTATATGAACTTTGTTGGCTACTCTTTTATGCAAAAGGCAACTGAAGATCTTCTTGAATCCCTTCCGGAAATGCTTGGATACCAGGGCATAGACAATAGGATTGACACAGGAATTGGCATATGAGATTAGGTGAGACAGGACCCTGAGCACAAAGGTAACATCATTGAGGGGGAAATAGCCAAACCAAAAACAAAGGATGACCAAGTGATGGGGCAGCCAACAAAGGCAGAAGAGAACAGTCACAATAATGATCATCCGAGTGACTTTGCGTTTACCTTTCTTAGAATCAGACATGACTTTCATGGGATCCACAGAGGTCCAGAGATAGCGGATGGTCTTTAGATACGTGAAGCTGAGAATCAGCACTGGGATGACGTAGCTGAAGACAAATGTGCAGAGATCCATAATCTTGCGCTGTGACATTTCCCAGATAGGATGACAGACGGTAATGTTGGTAATCTGATACTCCTGGAAGTAGCTGACATAGGGTCCAGAGAAGATGAATGAAAGACCCCAGATGAAACAAATCGCTGTGACAGCATTTCTGGGTGTTCTTAGTTCTCTGGAATGCAAAGGATACCTTATAGCCAAATACCTAAGTAGACAAAAGGAAAGCAAGAAAAGGTTACCGTATTGAGACATGGCAATAGGTGAATAAAATTCAGCATTAGTAGGCTGCAGCTACTGAGATGAGTACAATAGTATTCTGTGGGGAAAGAGCCATGCTGAGAACTGAAATATGTTCATGTTAGGAGAGGTAGTAGCCACATGTATTGAAGGACAGTACTAGGGTGGAAAGAAAGAAGGAAGAGATGACTAGGAAGAGTGTGGAAGCCTCTGGGGTATCTTTCCTTGCCATGTCTGGAGTCATCTTGCTGGTTTCAGACTGCCACTTCAGGACTGCTCAGGTTTGCAGTACTATGTATGAAGCAAATCACAAGGATGAAAAGATTTCTGGGGGACCATCTCAAACAGTGGAAAGGATTTTAACCAGGGTTTTACCAGGGTAACAACTGGTTGGGTCAGCTTTTGTAAAAAAATAAATAATTTTTTTGGCCGCCCAGAAGTGGAAAATCAGCTGAGGTGCACTGCTGCCAATCAGCTGTGCTGCAAACAGAGTGAATAAAGATAGGTATAGCGTCTGGGCAGGCAGGAGGGCCCCCCAATTTTTTTTATTTTTATTTTTCCCTTAACAAAAGCCAACTGAACTGGTTTGCTAGCACCGGCTGGTCTTAACAAATGGTTCACTTGAACCGGGTGAACTGGTAGAAACACACCCCTGATTTTAACCACTTCTTCAAGCTGGGATCAGGGGAAGCCCTCACTAAGCTGCCAATATTTGGTGATGCAATGTTTTGCAAAGGTTTGGTCCAGGCATTGAGAATTAAGCTGAAAAGCACTACCCATTCTCCTCCCAACATTGACATACTGTAGATTTTCCAGGACAGTTTTCAATATGCAGTATTTGGTAGGGAGTTTGATTATTGGTTATTGGCATTAAAAAGAAAAATGGCTTATGTGTTACCCTCCTATCAATAGCCCTCAACCAAGGAACCAAGTATCACAGAATCTCATTTATTCAGTTCGTTGTTAGGGAAAAAGGTTACAGAATCTTAGAAACTAGATAAATTAGATAACCATTTGTTAGCATATAAATTGAAATGGGTAACTCTGAGATTTGTTTGAACTTCTGTATCACAGAATCCCTGATGACAGCCTGACCCTTTTCTGGAAATATCAGGCTGAAACATCCAACAGCTGTATTTTGAAAACCTTTGTTTTTACAGAGCCTGAAAATTGCCTTACAATATGCAAGCTATATATGTAGTAAGTCAAGGACTACACACACACATATATATTTGTGTATGTGTAGTTCTTGACTTACAACCACAATTGACTCCAAAATTCCTGTTGCTAAATGAGACAGATGTTAAGTTAATTTTGCCCCATTTTACGACCTTTCTCGCCACAGTTGTTAAGTGAATCACTGCAGTTGTTATGTTAGGAACATGGTTGTGAAGTGAATCTAGCTTCTGCAAAGGTTTTCCTTGTCAAAAGGTCCTAAAAGATCACATGATCCTGGGACACTACAACAGTCATAAATATGAGACAGTTGCCAAGCATCTGAATTTTGGTCACGTACCAGGGGGATGCTGCAAAGGTCATGTGAAAAATGCTTTTTTCAGTGCTATTGAAACTTTGAGAGGTCATTAAACGAAACATTGTAAGTTGAGGACTCTGTGTGTGCGTGTGTGTGTGTGTGTGTGTGTGCGTGTGTGTGTGTGTGTGTGTGTGTGTGTGTAATGCAACCTGACAAAATATTTGTACCCAAATTCATATATCATAGTATTTTTAGCATTGGCCTAGTACCAGGGTACAGAGCCATTGTGTTCTGGGGGGCGGGGAGGGGAGAGATCTGAAGGATACCAGAAATGAGAAAGCCTAGATAGCTGTCGAAGTGTCAAGATTTAATTGTATGCAATGTTCATTAAGTAAAAATTGTTGAAAAATTGTTCCTATGGAATTTACAGATATGTGGAATTGCTGTCCTAAGTGCTAAATCATTACCTATTTGCTAACTCACAAAGGTCACAGCAAATTGACTAAGCCAGAGCTTTAATGGAAAAAATTGTCCTATTCTAAAGATTTCACAGCTCATAACAAATCAGCTAATTAGAGGAGCGCTCTATTCTGGCATCATAAGCACTATACCATGCTGTCATTGCTTTTGATTTCATTTTTATTAATTATTCAGTTATCTTTAGCTCAGATAATAGGAAACTCCCTGAAATTTTTCTTGAATGATAGATTTATTTGTTCTGCTCAGCCTGAGCCCAGTTTCAAATAATCAAGTAATTCAAGCTAAAATTATATTTTGATTTTTGTATGCTAACTGATCTTCTAACTAATATATCTGTAAGCTTCAAGTAAATTCTAAAATTAAACCAAGTTTCATTATATTTCATAAACCGCTCTAACCCCATCTACTCTGATGGCTGCTCCATGTTTTCAGGGAGGAAAATCTTCCTTTCCTCCTCTCTTCATCTTATTGCTCTATTTCTCAGGGAAATCCTAATTGATTTGCATTCCCAAAAGTCAGTCTTCTCCCCTTCTGAGTGCAAAGACTGGGCTTGTACAAGATGTTTTTGACCCATAGACTTCTTACTTCCTTTTCTATTCTCTCACACAAACTTGGGTTTTTTGAGAGCTGCTTTTTCTGAATCAGAATGTAGAGGTCAAGCAAGGAGGTCAAGCAAGGTCTCTAGGGGACTATGGAAATAAGTATAAGTTTCTAAAGTCAAAAACAGTGATACAGCAAAATTTTAAATATCTCAATTCCCTAACTTTTCCTCCTGCTTATTGTTTTTTATCATAGTAATCATATATTGCCTTCATTTTTTTCAGTTTTTGTATTCTAAAAGCTATTTTTAGACACAATCATCTTCATGAGAAATATCATGGCCACCAAGATTTCATTTCCAAACATCAGTTATCTCATGCACAGTACATTCTGTGCTCCAATTACTCTGAAACAAAACAATTATAATTGTTTTGACTCACTTTCCCTTTCTTTCACACATTTGTTGAAGTTTTCTGATCATTACATGGATGCATCCATATTGCTTTCTTGGCAGTAATGCAGAAATGGCTTACACTGCTTTCTCCCAGGGTTTTAAATTCTACAGTCTAATCTATAATTCTGGGATATATTAGTGAACTTCTGTCAAAGTACTAACAAGATACAACGTGACTTAGTCTGTTTGTTTTTTTAGATTAGCTAGGTTGGCTAGATATTGCCACCAGCTGTGATTTCCATTATTTATATAAAACTACACTTTCTACTCCATGTGGGACAGAAACATCTCAAACTTCTTTAGATATATATATATAGCTTCTTGATATTTCTTTTCTCTGCCTTCCTTATTTGGCAAGCATTACTGTACCCTGTCTAATGTTGGCAATGTTAGAATTAGCATACTGGTTGACATATTGGAAAATCGATAAATGTAAAAAGCTGTTGGAATAATTGCTTGTATACTGTATGTATGTTTTAAAAATATTCTATATTTGATTTGGAATCATTATTTGAATTAACTCTCTCTTATTTTTTTTTTTAAAAGAGTTTTCCAATTACATTGAAACACCGGGTGTTGGCACATCACTTCTCTGAAAAAGTTTTCTTCATTCTTGAAATCATCTTGACATAAAGTATATCCAGGGATATTGCATTCACATGAGAATGGAAAGCCCACAACAGTACACAAAAGTATTAGGAAACAACCACAAGTATAAGCAGCATCAGAAGCACTTGAAGACTAATGCAATATACGGTTTGTCTTCTGTTGTGGACTAATTTGACTTCTGTTCAGCAATGTGTGTTCTAGTTTAGTGATATAAAATACATATTATTCTTTAAAAAGAGCACACTGTGATCCTATATCAAGCTATTAATTTTACATTCTATTATATTTTATGTGTAGGATGCAGTGGTGAAAAAAAAATCAGCAAATCATATAGCCAAGAACTTTTTTTCTATTTTTCAGGGGAATATTTTTTAACAAAGTGCATAATTTGCACATGAAAGAATAAATACATCACATAAATAAATCACAAGGCAGCTACAATTCACTGAGGTTTCATCAGATGCACAATGAAGGCTGCCAAAGCTCATCGGCAAAAAAAAAAAATCAAGACAGCTGCTAGATGGTAGATAGCAATACAGATAGCAATAAAGTCTTTGCATCCCGATCTGATAGCCCTAATTCATGACAAACAAAGACTTGTCCTCACAAAATGTGAAGCTGCATTGAGCAAAAAAATATATGCTCCCCCCCCCACCTTAATGTTAAAATCAAAACCCACTTGTCCCAAAACAGGAAGGAAAGTCTAAAAACAGAAGGAAGTTTCTGAATACCAAATCCCTTACTGGAATAAAAACTGCCTGTGGAGGTTGCCTGTACCTACATATCTAAGTCACACATACCCTTTGACAAGGAGCATTTGATACTCCTTCAGGATCAGGGCTTACAGAAACAATCTAACTGTTGAAGTTATGACCATTTATCCCCCTCTCCCCCCGGTCCAATAAAGTCAAATGGGACAGGAGCCTAGCAGATGCTAGAGGAACAGTTGTCCATTTATATTTCATTGCCTACCTTTTCCCAGACACTGAAAACCTTCCCAGCACTCTAATGCTATGTTTTTACTACTACTGATAAGTCAGTATCATTAACTTTCCTTGATTGACTATAGGGAGCTGAGATTTAGAGAAAGCCATTTTTCCTTAAGGCCAACTGATGTGTTTATAGTCAAGATAAGGTAGAAAGTCATGATATTATTAACTTTATACTATATTAACAGTACATAGACTGTACAGTTATAGTGTGTGTGTATGTGTGTGTGTTTGTATACGATATAAATGCTGTGTGTACACATACACCTACATGTGTATACACACACATGACATACTACAGTACTATTTGTGTTGTATTACTATGCTGCAATAGTGAATGACGTGGAAAAAATCGTAATGATCTATAAAGTCACTGAAAGCTTGATGTAATCGGACATATTCATGAATAAGAGAGTCAGCACTATATTTTTCCCCGTTCAATAGAGCCAGAAGAGATACAGATACTCTGTAAATACCAACTCATTTATTCCATATGCATTTTGGTGCTTTGAATGTAATGTATGTAATTTATTTCATCTACTCCATCAGCAAGAGTCTGCCTGGAAAGTCATACTATATTGCAAGGATTTACATTAGATAAGTGTTGGAATATCATAATGTTGTAACCTATTCTGTATAAAAGCAGAAAAAATTAATGTAAATGTAATAGTTAAACTATTGCATGTTGTTGATATTATAACTCTAACAATGCCCCCCTGACATTTTGCACATTAGACATAACACCTTACAAACAAAAATATTGCTTTAATAACAAAGAGGCACTACGTTATATGATGTTCCAACGGCCATCTAGTACAAAATCTTGCAATATAGTATGGCTGTCCATTTAAACTCACTTAAATTTAAACTCATTTAACTGAGTTTTTCCAAGAGATGCATGTTCTCCCTGCAGGATATGAGACAAAGTGGTGGAGGTGTTCAGAGAGGCTGGAAAGTTATAATTATTTGAAAGTTAAAATCGAATATTTTCCAAAGCTTCACAATGACTTTCGAAACCTTCTCCCCAGCCCTCCAGCTTACTCACCTATCTAAGGATACAGTTGTGAGAGTGAAACTGCTGGCATACATGGTCAGATAAATGAAGAAATGCACTGCTTTGCACATGAAGGGGCCAAAGATCCAATCGTCCAGGCTATAGATGGTGGCCTGGAAGGGCACACAGAAGACAATGAAGCAGAGGTCAGCCACCCCAAGATTGAGGATGAAGAGGTTGGTGGTATTGTTCACTTGCCCATTCCTCAGCAGCACTGCAAGGACCAGAGAGTTTCCCACGGTGCCTATCAGGAAAATCAAAGAGTACACCAAGGGAATGATTACAGAGATCAGCTGCCAAGCGTTGCTCTCACTAACCCCTGAAGAGTTTAGCAGGGTCAGTGATCGGTTCATCTTGGAAGCAAAGTGTCCTCCTCTGGTAGGGAAAAAGTGGAGTCCAGATGCTTTCCCTCTCTGGATTTGCCAGAAATGCCCAAATCACTTACAGCTGAGGATTGCTTTCAGTCAAAACTTCTTGGGGAAAAAAAAAAAGAACAATTTTCTTCCAAGCCGATCTTTTCTGCATCTACTTTTCCATTTATAATCCTGCAGATCAGAGGAACTTCCATTCACTGACGCTGGACCTCTGTCTGCCATCACATACTGTTAAAGCTCTACTTTTTCTTGCGAGAGGATTTCCACTTTGTGCAGTGCTGAAACGCTTTTTGGTTTTCTGCCGTGTCTCTCACAGAAAAACCCTTCACTGGCAGCTGCTCTTGCAGGTGTGCAAGCTGAGACTAAACTTCATGCCAGTCGTGCTCGCTGCCTGTTTTATATTCCCCCGCCGAGCCTCTTATATTCAGCGTGTGCTGAATCCTCCTTCATCATATTCATGGGGACAACTAATATATTCAAGACATCCCCTTGTTTCCAGGGAGACACACAGCCAAAATAAAAGTAATGGTGTCTATGGAAATACAGTCCCCTCCTCATATACACATATACACATTCTCTGAACTCTGATGGTTAGTTGCCCATGTGCTTTTTAGTTAGAAGGCTTCGGGAAGTTTTTAATGAAAACTTAAAATGCAGCTAACTGAGCCACACAATCAGGTAGGTCAGAAAAAGAACCACTTGTGTGGCAGTTCTTGTCCAAACCATTTCAAAGACCTAATGAGAAAAGGTGGTATATTCACTGACAGCTGCCATATATAGTGCCAATGTAAATGTTTTACATTTGTCAGAATCAGAGGAAAACAGTGTTCTGAGTCATATACATCCCTTGCTGCTGGTTGTTGGTGTTAAGTGGTGGTGCAAGGGATGTTCTGTATATGGCTCAGAATACTGGTCTGGAGTTCCAAGTTAAAAAAAGGGACAGGGGAGTAGGTCCAATGGGGTGGGATTCACAGAACTCATAAATTGGTTTGTTTGGCTTTGGTTTAGAGGAATGGGTGAACTCAGTCATTATCATTAGCAAACTATTATTTATTAATTACACTTTTATGCCGCCCAACTCCAGAAGGACTCTGGGCTGCTTACAACAGAGTTTTACAACACTCCCCAAGCGGTTACAGAGTCAGCATATTGCCCCCAAACAATCTGGGTCCTCATTTCACCGACCTTTAGAAGGATGGAAGACTATAGTCTAAGTTTGCTACCGCTCAGGCAAAGGGTTGATCAGAATGCTGCTCAGGATCAGGGAAATGAGGAGGAAGCAACGAGGGTAGAAGGCAACAAATCTGCATCAGTTTTGCCAGTTCAGAACACTTTTCTCCTTGCAGCTTTGTGACTGGGGATATCAGAAAACTACTAGGTTAGCCTGTGATAGCAGCTTAAGGATGCGTTAAATTTTAAGATACTTCAGTGTCCCTGTTAGGAACAACAAGATTCCCTGTCTGATCATTATCCTTGAAATTGCTTCATAGTAATTTACAGGGCCATTTCCTCTACATAATCACTTTTTTAATCCATTATATGAGTAAGTTTTTATTTTTATTTATTTTGATGCATCATTTAGGAAGCTTAGATGAAGTTACAACTTCAAGGGGCTTCTGGTTCATATATAAAACAAATTAGGATATTAGTGGAGTTGTGGTTTGTATTTTTAAATTTATACTTATTTTGTATACGTGTATAATTTAAAAATGCAGACTCTACCTCTACCAATCACCACAACATCTGGAATCGCTTCCTCCCCAAAGATCCTCTGAAAAAAATCAGGTTTAAATGGTCCTCTGGAATATAATAGATGTAACCACGTTTATCTCTGGAGCAGGGTGATCTCCCACCACAAGCCTTATCCATGGGGATCCTGATAATTTATTTTTATTCATTTTATTTATTACATTTTTATGCCGCTCAATTCTCGAAGGACTCTGGGCGGCTTACAACATGGATAGCACTCAGATTTTATATACTGCTTATCAGAGCTTTACAACACTCCCCAAGCAGTTACAGAGTTAGCTTATTGACCCCAACACTCTGGGTCCTTATAATGTTCCTTTTGGGTCAGAAAATGCAACAAGCCAAGACCTTATTGTGATGAGGAGATTCCACATGGTGAAAGAGTCTCCAACCTGATACCTAGAACCTATGAGGAAGAAGAGCTGCTCCATGGAGCAATTAGGACAGTTTCAAATAAGGCAATATTCCAGTTAAGCAGTATTCCACTATTGGAAACATATAAAGGAAAAACTCACAGGTAAGGGAAAGGATTTCAATTCCTTTTCATTGAAACTGCTATAGTTGCAGTATTCTTGCTTTGTGAACTGTTCTCTCTCCAGAGGTACTTCTCTTCATCGCCAGCTTTTCAAACTAGAACCACAAAAAAATCCAAATGCATATATATATTTTGAAAGAAACGTCCATCTGGTTCAGTTCCAAGTCAGGCAAAAGACACTGGAAACATGGAGGCTAATTGGAAAGATGGTTTGTGAAGCAGAACCACCAAGCACATGGTTCTGGGTAGCTGGCCACATGGAGTTGAGAGTGGGGGGTATTTATACCTTCTCTTGGGCTTTGCACTTGAGCTTCCTGTTCCTGTGTAAGAACATGTATTCTATTGGCTGTTGTAGGGATCATAGCTGGCTTTGTAGGTTGTCTGAGCTCCCAGGTTTGGTTGAGGTTTGGAGGGCGTGGTGCAACAGAGATGATGCAATGAAGGAGCTTGTGTTCTGAAAGGGTGTTGAACAATTCATATTATGGCTGATGGCTAATCCTAACTTTGTTCAGACTTTGCTGCAGGGGGTAATGGATTACCAAATCTGCATTTCTAAAAACTGGCCTCACCTTAGTATCTGCTTGGGGCAGGGAGCTGGAACTCTGCCTCCCTTGGGATTTTTTCTCTTCCCAGGGAAACATTTTATCCTGCCTTTTAAATATTTCTCAAAACATTTCATTCTTTTAGGAGAGGGGCGGGTGCTAACTTTCTACATTATATACACATATACATACACCATCTTTTTTTTTTTTAGAAAAGGTGAGGTTCATTCATAATTCATAATAATTCAAACAGCTGCTTGTTTGCATTAATAAGAGAGGGGTAATGGTACAAATTGCTGCACTTGGTTGCCACAAGTCATGTCAACCAATTGATTAACTGTAGATCACAGAACAAAAGATGCAGTATGGTGAAGAATATCTAGTTGGACAGCTCTTGCTTCCTGTAACTCAATTCATGCTTCTTCCTAAAGGAAACTTCCTAAAGGAAACAATTCATCCATCTTCCTTAACTGACTTCCTTTAGAGCACACAGCCATCCTGATACTCTTCCAGTAGTCCCAGATGAGCCTGCCACAATAGGGGACCAAGCAGCTGCAGTCCATCTGGTGGTTTCTTCATACATGCCGCCTCGAGTTCCCCAAATGGGTGAAGAGAGGCGGGATATAAATCGAATAAATAATAATAATACTGTTCAGCCTTTTATTCTGCTCTAGGAAGAATAACAAGAGGAATCATTACCAGAAGAGACTGCATCTCCTCTCTGGCCCAAAAGACATGCAGTGATATTCAGATAACCTAAAAGTTACCGGTAGTTTGAATCTTTGCTCCCAGAAATGGTTCACAACATCTGTCAATCAAAACAGCTTCAAGTTAAAATTGTTTTTATTGACAATATTCCTTCACGATTTCTGACAGTAATGGGGATGTTTCCAGTAATTATATATCAAGAACCTCGGTGGTGCAGCACTGCAGTCTCTGCTGACTTGTTCAGCAGGTTGTCAGATCGAATCCCCAGGCTCAAGGTTGAC
>JANHGC010003548.1:104389-125295 GCA_027560395.1 Boaedon fuliginosus
TTTTTCCAGTTTTCATAGGTAAAATTAGGTACCTCGGCTTATATTCGGGTCAGTTTATACTCGAGTATATACGGTACCATATAACATGTTCCCATTATATTTGATATTATGCAAGATTATTTAGCTTATCTTGCAACTGATATTTTCTTTTGCAAATATTTATATATAACAAAATACCACCAACCCTAGTTAATACATGTCGAGCTGTAGCTGTGTTTTTCAGATTAATCTGGCAATTTAATGAGGCACTGTAGACTGTTGTTCCATTTAGCTAATTATAGACTTTGATACCTTTTGGTTTATTGTTTTGCTATCACCTATAAGAATGAACCTCATTAGCAAACAAATAAATATGCAAATCATTATTTAGCCCGCACAATTTAAATGTGTTTTAAAGCCTTTAGTTTGAACATTGGAACTTCCCCAAATAGCTATGTGCCTTTAATTTATCCACAGTGAAAATGTTATTGGATTGTTGTAATTGAGAGAACATTTTGGGATCTGAAAAAACGTACATAGAGATGCATAATAATCTTCTCAAGTAGATAAATCATTATCTTATGAACTTTCTAAGACCAACTGATTGGACTATCTGAGGAGCCATCTCTCCCCGATGGGACTAGTCTACCCCACTTGCGCCAGAGGAAGAGACCTGCTACAGATCCCGTTGGGCAGGTTCAAAGTGTCACTGTGACACTTCTATCACTGAAGGTGAGAACTGCCCCTACCCTTTTGGCCTTCTGGAAGGGTACTAAAACTTCGATTTGCCAGTTGGCCTGGGACCTCAAAGGGAGTGATCATTACTAGAGGTGGCAGACCTCATCTCTGTCCCATCCATCTCTTGGTTCTGAGTTTCATTATCAATTTAAATTTTTAATCTGTGTAGCTTTAATGTTTTAATACTTTAATGATTTTTCTACTTGTTTCATAACCTGTAAGCTTCCCAGAGTCACCTTATAGATGGGTGGCATAAAAATATAATTAATAAATAAAGTGATATAGCAAATGGGTACCAGACAAAGATAATACAATATACAATCTAATCAAAAAAAAAAAAACAAGAAAAGTCAAATTGATACTCCTGTAAAATTCTAATTGCCAATATTTCACACCCATATCAGAACCTGACTATCAACCTAGCCCCAAGCTAGAGAAAACCAGATCTTTACATCCTTCAAGAAAGCCAACCAGGTTGGGCCATCCATATTTCCAGGAGGAAGCTGCTTCATAAGGCAGACACTAATGACCAAGAAGGCATGTTCATTTTTATGCTATTTTCTTGTCTAAAGAAAAACAAAGAAAGTACATTCCCTATTGCAAAGACAAATATGTGGATAAGACCTATCCTGAAAATAAGCCCGAGCATGTTTTACATGTGTGCATAATATAAGCTCTACCCCCAAATAAGCCCTACTTAAGAGTCTATGTAGCCAGCCAGCTGCCCATTTCATCTGGTTGATTATGGTGCCACGGCCATGAGGCAAGGCGGGTGGGACTGGAGCTGCCCCACACCACACCAGCTTAACTCAGGGTCTCTGCAGCCAGATCATCCATGCCCCAACACCTGCCTCACAGTGGCAGCAGCAGTAGCCCACATGGCCAGCCGCCCACTTCTGCTTGCTCGTGGCCATAATGGAGCAGGAGACTGAATGGTGTAGTGATGCCATGGCTGCGAAGTGAGGCAAGTGTTGGGGCATGGATGGCTTGACTCTGGGGGCCCTAAGGTAAGCCAATGCAAGGCATGTGGGGCAGCTCTGCCCTCCTCATCTTGCGGCCATGGCACCGGCGCATGGCTTGGCCTCCTGCTCTGTTGCCGCCATGAGCAAGCAGAAGAAGTGACCAGTGGCTATACTGGCTCCTGCTGGACGGGGCTGCCTGAGCTACCACTGTGAAGTGAGGCAAGTGTCAGGGCATGGGTGGCCTGGCTGTGGGGGTCCTAAGGTAAGCTGCTGCAGGGTGTGTAAGGCAGCTTCACTAGTATAACATGTGGCTTCCTGCCCCACTGCATAAGCAGAAGAAGTAGGTCTCACATACATAGGAAAAAAAATAAGACACCTCTTTCCAAAATAAGTCCTAGTGTTTATTCTGGGGCCCAAAATAAAGAAAATATGCCTCAGTCTTATTTTCGGGAAAACATGATACTATGGTACCAATGCACTGCATGTAGGTTTAGTTATATACTGTACATTAAGTTAAAGCATTGAAATCAATTGTGTTTTACTCACCAATTGAGTTATTCAAGACATATTCAAGTCTTCAAAGATCAAATCAGTTAATAAATATATAGTTAAAAACATAGATCAGCTGATAAAGAAGTCATAAAATGGTATCTCCTCTAGCACAGGTAGGTCCCAATATCCTTTAGGGCTGTAGCTGTAATTTCAAAAAAACCTATTTGATACTTGATTAAGAAACATATTTAACCTTAAATTTGTCTTAAGATACGCCTTTTTTCTATCTTGCCTGAAAATTGGCTGGAACTTTGAAGTAATCTGATTTCTATCACTTTATATCTCCACCCTATCAAGACAATGAAGAACCAATGAGAAAATAAACAACCAATCCCTAATGGCTCCTACACAGTGCCAAGTGCTGAGAACTTATACTTGCATTTCAGCTGACAACAATGCTGGTTTTCTCTGCAGGTTCATCAAAATGGAAAAATTGAGTTTATTTTACTTACTACTTCTACACATAACAATCACATGCTCCCTTGATTCGGTAAGTTTTACTCCTTGCAAGAAAGCTTTCTGTATATTTTTTAAAAGGGAGGAGCAAAGTGAAAAAGGCACGCATACGTTTCATTCACAAAGACGATGTCGTGCTCAAGAAATGAGCTGTGTAGAACAGATTCTCTCCTAAATAACGAGCACTGTGTTTGATTTTTAAAAGCAACTTTGTAGGGAAGAGGACAAAAACAGGTTTTATATGACTTGATAACCATCTCTTTGAGCCTCGAAGATTAGGCAACTTCTTCCTTTCTTTTCCTATTTTGCTTCCCCATTCCCCTCCTTGGGTTGCCAGACCCAAGTCTCAGTGTCATGTGTCTCAGTCTGGGTGCTATAGGTTTCTAAGCTAGCTCTGTATCCCATCTTTTAAGTTTGGGGTTAGTTAAACAACAATCAACATAACAGAATTTTTTTCCTATTCCTACCCAAAATCTGCAGGTTGGTTTACTTATTTCTCAGATTCAAAAAGTCCTATTTCCTGTGTTCTGGATACTAGCTATTAAGCATTCAACTTTACTTTTTCCCATCTTCCTTGAAAATCACTAGATTACATCGGTATAAATTAGCTATATAAAATGTCACTTATTGGAGCATTCTAATGTCAGAAAGGGAACTATCAACAAAATCATGTTACATGTGGTTTATAATCTTTTTCATTGTTTTTGCGAGTTTGCTAATAATTAGTCAGCTATAATGATCTTAGAACATGCTGATGACGGTGTGTTCCTTTACTATGTTAGTAAAAGCTTGTCTCAAGCAACCATCAGATGGAACTGCTTTGTAGTTGAATAGTGTAACTAGATTTTACTATTACCATCTTGGTGGTCAATGAACATAGGATTAGAATTAAGCTGTAAGGGGTGTGGATATGGTTTGAGACCATATCTTTGTTGTTTGTAATTGTCTGGAATGCTTAATTCCAAATTCATCATTCCAAATTATCAGCATTTGTAATTGCCTTATGGGGCTCACTTAAGGGGGCAAAAAGGACACTTTTTGTAAAAAGGTTGTATATTTGATGTAATTGTTAGTTTGTGACTGGCCATATAAGTTATAAAATAAAAGCATGTGTGAGTTTTTAAGTCACAGCAGCTGGGGCAAACATGCAGTTATATGCCTAGTTTGACAACAGCTGTTTAATATCTGGCTTTGAATTTAGATTTTTTTTTTAAATGTACTCAGTAAAGCAGGCTGAATCAGTTACAAATCTGTTTCTAATTAGTGATCTAGCCACAACCTAAATAACATCCCGCCCAATAATTATGTTTTTGCCTTGCATTTTAATTGTTTTAAGGGACTACCCTCACTCACTTTAAATTTTAGAATTCTAAAATTCTTCCAGGTGAAGTGGCTGTAATTCCACTTAATGAAATATAGTTATAGAATACAAAATTAGAATTTTTGGTCCAATTTTTCGGTGCATAGAATTTGCAGCAGATTTGTGTTATGGCATTTGTAAACGTGCAGAAAATGTCTTTTTCCAAAAGAAGCAGATGTAGCTTTCTCAACTCAAGAAGTCTGGTGTTAAACAAGAAGCGACTTGTTTAAAGATCAACAAAGGGGTGGGCAGGAAGCTGGTGTTTATTTGTGATTTATTTATTCAGATGGGTTGGAAGAAATATCTTTCTGGGTTCAGTTCCAAGTGGGAAAAAACACTCTGGAAACATGGAGGCTGTTTGGAAAGATGGTTTAATGGTGAACAAGGTCACATGCCTTGGAGCTCCTGGGTGAAAAAGGAAAAGGGGCCACTGAGAGTTCCTTGGTTTTAGATCCTCTGTTGGGCTTTGAACCTCGGTGGCGCAGTGGTTAAATGCAGCACTGCAGTCTTTGCTGACTTGTTCAGCAGGTTGTCAGATCGAATCCTCAGGCTCAAGGTTGACTCAGCCTTCCATCCTTTCAAAGGTTGGTGAAATGAGGACCCAGATTTTTGGGGGCAATAAGCTGACTCTGTAACTTTTTGGGGAGTATTGTAAAGCTCTGATAAGCAGTATATAACATCTGAGTGCTATTGCTATCCATGTTGTAAGCCGGGATTTCCTTCAGGAATTGGGCGGCATAAAACTGTAATAAATAAAATAAAAAATAAATTAAATATATGCCTTGATCACCAAACAGCTTGATCAGCAGAAGGGTCCATCCTGGGAGGAGAAAGAAGGGACCGGTTCTCAAGTAATATAAATCCTTACTGAATCACCAAGCTTGAGGAATAAGTCTGTCTATGCAACGTCTCAGAGAGGATGGTTTTGGTTCAGATTTCTGCTTTGGTCATGATACAGATGTCCATTACTAACTCTTATTTCTCTTAAAAAAATATTTTTTTACTAAACGTTTAGTGAAGCCTTTCCCAAGCTGATGTCCTGCAGGTGTATTTACACACAGTAGTTCTCAATCTCTTTGTTGGCTAGGGATAATGGTAATTATAGATCCAAAAATCAAGAAGGCAGCATGTTGAGAAAACTGAGTACCAATTCCAGTTCTATTCAATATTCTTGGAACTTAGCAGGAAAATATGTATCTGCCCTTCAGTGTGGTCTATCTCAGACATAGATGTTTTATAGTATAAAACATAAAATATGACCAGGAAGGGAGCCATCAGATAAGAAGCATCTCTTTACTCTCATTATCCCAGCAACAAAACACTGAGGCTTTGAAGTTATCCACTTTGCAGTAATCAGCTTACATTGGCTTTCTCATTAAAAAGTTCACAATCCAAAAGGTACTCAACAGCACATGGATCGTTTTGGATTAGAGGGAATGGCACAGAAACCACAGAGGTGGTGTGAAAGAAATGAGATGAAGCAGTATTTTAACAACCTTTATTTATGCGATTATGTCCTTCCACAGGCAGACGAGATGCAAGTGTGTGATATGCTATGCCAAGCTCATTTTAAAGAGAAACATCACCCTCCTCCAAATGGGAAATGTATCACACAAAGCAGCGGTTATAACAGAACGAAGTACCATCGAAAAATGAAGTGTGAATGCATTTCACAAGGCAAAACAATATCCCTCCTATTGGTTTGAAAATGATTAAAAATGCCCGGAGAAGGAATATAATGTATGGCTGGAAGAATGGCTGGAGCCTGTCTAATTCCCTTCCCCTCTGTTATCACCATTGGAATAAAAAGAATTAAGTACCCTTTGGAGAGAAGAGTGGAACTTCTGTGGATTAAACAAGTACACGTCCAGTAGCCCAATTCCAAGGCTGGTGCATAGTTCCAAATACTGCACTTTAAAAGGTTTTTTTGTGCAAGGAAAGGACAACCAAAATTATAGGAAATTACAACAGCTGCTTTAGAAGGAAAGGATACAGAACTGGGGCTTTTTAACTTAGAACAAAGACAAAGAAGATGAGATCCAATACAAATATTTTAAACATGGCATGAACAAAGGGGAGAAATTAGAATTAGAGATCATTCATTGAAACTAAATTTGGGGGGAGGGGGCGAGAGGTTCAGGATCAATTGAAGGAAATGTTTTACATAAACTACAGTAGAATGAGCCTTGGTGGTGCAGTGGTTAAATGCAGCACTGCAGTCTCTGCTGACTTGTCAGATAGAATCTCCCCGAGCTCAAGGTTGACTCAGCCTTCCATCCTTTCTAAGGTTGGTGAAATGAGGACCTAGATTGCTGGGGACAATAAGCTGACTCCGTAACTGCTTGGCGAGTGTTGCAAAGCTCTGATAAGCAGTTTATATTAAAAAAAAATCCGAGTGCTATTGCTATCCATGTTGTAAGCCACCCAGAGCCCTTCGGGAGTTGGGCGGCATAAAAATGTAATAAATAAAATAAATAAAATGAAAAGAATTTAATAAAATAAAATTTAAATTAATTTTTAAAGGAGACTAGACAAGTGAGTAAGAGATAGGGAAATTTTAAGCGATAAATACATTCTAAATTTGATTTCATTTAGTATAAATTTTAAATATCAAGGAATAATAACGGAAGAAGTCTCTCTCATCCAGCTTCTGGCTTTTACAATTGGTTGAACCTGACTCTGAAGATCCCAGTTATATATTATCTGCTAGGCTTCTTCATCTGCAAAAGGATACTATGGTAGAGGAAGGCCCACTGGGAAGATCCCAGAAAAGCCAATATACAAACCAATTGGAGAAAGTTTGAACAATCATCTCATAGTTCTTTTGATCAAATAGAAGAAAATACCTTCAGTTGGTAAAGATGTTCCATAGTGCCATGAGGGAAGCCCTTCTCTGCTGAGCAACTTTAGTAGAATTTTGCTCTTTGTGCCTCTCTTCTCATACCCATTTGAGACAGACAAAAGGTTAAAAATGTCAAAATAATAGTGGACAAAATATTCCAAGTTCAAAAAGGAACACTTTTAAACTTGGTAGCTCTCTGTCCCTAGTTCAAAATTCTTCAAATTCATATATCTTCTGGAATAATTGGAACACTTCCAGTAAAACTGGAACTTGTTTCAGATTCAAAGAAACTGTCTGAAGTTTCAACAATTTTGCACATCTCTAGAAGGGAATAATTTAGGCGAGAGAAGAGTGATAACATTAAGGGAAATAATTATTACAAGCTTTTTACAATTTTGCTTGTTAAAATGTTAATATCAGGTTTTTTTAAATTGATATGTATTTAAGAGTTTGATGTAGTAGTTGGGCCATGAGGTTATAAACTGTGAGTTGTACTTCCATCTTAGACAGGAAGCCCACTGGATGACTGAGTCAGTCACTTTCTCTCTCAGCCCTAGGAAGGAGGCAATGGCAAATTACTTCCAAAAATGTTGCCAAACTAAGTAAAGGGACTTGTCTAGGCAGTTTCCAGGAGTCAATACTGACACAAAAACACACAAAAACCTTAAAAGCTCTACCAAAAATAAATTTTCCTTGATTCCCACACTCTCATGCACTTTCCCCAACTTGCACCTTTGCACACCTCACACCCTCCAAGCCACATCTTTCGTGCACACCTTTGCACCACCACCCCCAACCTGCACCTCATGCATCCTTGAAGACCCTCTCTCACACCCATACGTAGCCCTTTGCTTCCTCCCGCATCTGGCAGCAGCCACTTATCTGCCTGCCAGCCTGGAACTTGCAACTTCCTTCTGGTTTCCCCACTCGGTTTGATTGTGGAAAGCTAGCAGGAAGTTGCCTCACCTAACAAATATGGCATTCAGTTAACTAAAGTAACCAGGACTGCAGGAATTGACATCGCTAAGCAATACAGTCATACGTTATGACCACATCAATTAGCAACAGAAATTCCAGTCCCAATTGCCATTGTAATTGGGACTACCCATTGTAAAAAGGACTGTCTGTCTGCTGGGCTTGTTTGTCTACTACAACAGGTTTATGTTGTTTTGGGCAACATTAACAAATCCATTTTATAATTAAGTTTTAATACAATTTCTATTAGCTGTCTCAAAATTTACTTTCCTTTTTAATTAATAACCATAATAAAGTTATTGCAGTGTAATTCAGCAATTCAACCACATGTTCCCTTAGAAATTAATAAAACGACTCAGGTGCTTTTGCAGCTATAAATTTTCCAGTTAAGACTCCCTCTTTGCTACTGTGTCTGATATACCAGGATACAATATTCTAAAATTTAATTACGTCTTTCGGAAAGAATATAGAGCAGAAATGGGCACAACACACTTAACTAATACCAATTTATTATTTCAGTTTGTACAACCACTCCCTCACCAACTACTCAGGGCATCAGTGGCTTAACTATTTCACAAATCCTTCAGGAAATAAAATATCATCAGTTTTCTTTAAAAAAGAAAACTGCTGCTTCTTCTGCTACCACATGCCTCCCAGCGCCCAGTTAGATCCCAGAGAGGGCTTGCTACAGGTCCCATCAGCCAAACAATGTCGGCTGGCGGGCCCCTTCCAACCCCTTGGAACCAGCTCCCTGTCAAGATCAGGACCATCCCCACTTTGTTGGCCTTCCATAAAGCCACGAAGACCTGGCTTTGTCGGCGGGCCTGGAATTGACTACCTCTCCCTTTTAAATGTTGTTGATTGCTTGTTTTAAGATTATTTAAATTGTATCAGTTGTTTTATTTTTAATTGTTGTGAGCCGCCTCGAGTTCCCTTTGACTGGGAAAATGAGGCGGGGTATAAATCTAAATAAATAAATAAATAAACAAACAAACAAATAAATAAATAAATAAAAACTGAAGCCAACATCTACAGCTAAATCAAATTGATGTGATTTTTTGACTAACTCAGACCAACCACTGCTGCCTTCTTTTTGTATTATACATTAGGATGTATTATTTCAATTTCGAGGCTGTAGACTCCACAGCAATTCTGCTCCGCTTAACAACCACACACACACACACAAATTCGAAGTGTTGTGCTCCTTACAAGCACAAGACTTCGAATTTGTGTGTTTGTGAAGCTGAGCAGCACAAAAAACTAGCAATGTTTTCCATGGGGGGGGGAAAGGAATGGAATAAAATTGCACCCCCGATTTCTTGAATTCCCACTCCAATTCCCATCTCCACCAGCCTTATCCTGGTCTGCATGGCTAGTTCAACAACACCTGAAAAACCACAGGTAGTCCAACCCTATTACAAAAGTATTTAATAATATAATGGAAAGGTTCTCCTTTCAATGGCCGGACTTATTTATTTATTTGGATTTATACCCGCCTCATTTCCCCGGTCAAGGGGAACTCGAGGCGGCTTTCACAGAGACTCCTTCTATCTCCACCTTCGGCGACCTCAGACCATACCCAGCCTGCGGCGCGCCCTGGCAAGCACCTCGGATGCGTTGCCTTTAAAATCTCCGACTTCTATTCCCTCGCATTTAAACCCAGCAAGCCACATTACGGCGCCTATTCCAGGAGCCGCTTTCCGAACCACGCATGCGCGTGTCCTCCACCATCCCCTCAGCGTCAGAGGCGGCGGCTGGTGAGCGTGGAGCGCTTTCAACACCTTCTACTTCCTGTCCCGTGATGCTTCACGTTCCAAGCGGAACGGGAGCAAGATGGCGGCTGAGCGGCAGGTGGCCGGGAGCGGCGGCGGCGCCGGTGGCCGCGGGAGCGGCGGGAGCGGCGGGAGCGGCGGCGCTAGTTCCATGGCTGCCCTAGAGGACAACAAGGAGAATGAAAAACCCAAGTCCGGTGGCCTCGGAGATAGCCTGGGCCTGGAGAGTATCCTTCGGGCGCGTTGGAAGGGAAAGCGCTAATGGGGACGTGTCACTTAAGGCGAAGGGCGAGCCTTCTCAGGCTTCGGCTTCTGCATTGAGACACTTCCAAGCTTCGCTTCTGATTTCTAACTCGTTTTGTCTTCCCGAATTTCGGGTAGTGACGATCGATGTATTTTGTCTGACTTTCAAGCGGAGACCCCCCCTGAAATTAACATTGAGGTATAGTCCAAGGCATATTGGAGGTTAGAGACTTCCCTTAGCTCTGAGATGTGTCACAATTAATTAGTTACAATGTGAAACTGCATTGTATTTTCCTTCCCCCCCCCCCCCCAATTGCATGGAATAAATCATTAGCCAAGTTTGGGATCTTATAGGCAATCGGTACGCAGATTGTTGAAAAACAAAGCAACTAAACAAGTAATTGAAAAGTTATGCTTCATGTTTCTTTCTTTATGGAATTACCCCAAAGGAGATCTGGGCATGTTTGTGGAGGAGTCTAAATATCACGTCTTTGCATGCAGCATGTCAGAAACTTGTTGAGTAAGCAACCATATTTCTTTTCATAGATCTTTCATGATAATGTGAAATTCATAGAACAAGTAACAAGTTTCAAAAAGTTATTCACATTTTACAGGGTGATACAGTTAAATTATGCTGTCCAATTGTAAAATAAAATGCTACACAAAGAATGTGAACCTGGAATGTTAATTTTGTTAATTTTGTGAATATTCTAATGACAGTTACTGTACATCATTAATTAGGGGACACAACATTGATATATGTTAATCTGTAGTTCTAGAAATTTTTGATTTCAGATTGCATAGCTTTGGGTAATGATTTTGAAGGCAAAATTAGAAATACATTTATATTAGCTTATCACTGAATCTAGTTAGTAACAGCAAATGCAGTATACAGTAATTCTATTAATTGCCAAGTTCAGTAGTAAATAATTATTTTAAAATTGCATCAGGTTTTAAATAACATATCTCACGGTTGGTAAAATTGTAGTTGTTTTATTCCAAAGCCAAACAGGTAACAAAAATTTGTAGGCTTAGAATATGAATGTAGGAAAGCCTTTGTCATCCAGCTGGTAACCCATTATAATCATGCTCAGAAACAGTCGCTAACTTGTTATATTTGAACTTTAAAAAAAGGTTAAAATAATAAAATGTACAGTATTTTGTGTGATTTAACTGTATAAGTTATATTGTTGGAAGTTTCCTTAGCAAGTCTTTTAGTTCTTCAGATTATTAAAGAATCACAGCAGCAACATGGCCTACGTCATGGTGATTTTCAGAGATACAGGTTAGTATGCAAGGAATAATCATGGAAATTAACTGTTGAATAAAGGCATAAAGAAATGCCTTTATTTTTATTAATAAAAATGCTTATTTCAATAGTTACAAATGTTGCAGCTGATTTTAGAGAAGAAATTAAATGTAGAATGAGTTAGAATTAAAAGTAGAATAAGTTAGATACCAATATTAACTGTTTTGTCTTTAATATCACTGGAAATCAGACATGCATGGATTTAATAAATTATATGGTATATTTTTAAATTAAGCATGGTTTTGTTGCTCGGTTTTAGAAAAATTCTGACCATATGTTTTGTTTTGTTTTATTTTTAAATTTCTGTGCCACTCATCTCACTATCAACCAATTTTGTATGTATGTCTTGTATATGCGCTACATATTGTATATGCGCTACATATTTTCTGGCACACAATAATCGGATAAAAGCATATAATTTGGAACCCTGTATCCAAGTAGGCTGAGATTTTTTTTTTTTGTAATTCAGGCTTTATCTCATAAACCACTTCCCTGAAAAACCACCTCAATAACCATGTAAGTTGCACCTCTGGCACATGTGCAGTGGTGAAACTTAATGTTCATCAGTCCACATAACTCTGAAGATACGTTTTCAGTAGATATCACTTCACTGATGTTCAGCTATCAATTCATTTATGAGTAGAATTCTAGCTTAAAAATTGTTGAAATTTCCAATTTGTCCGTTTTTTCTATGGATGCATATTTTACTTTAAGAATTGATACATAAATTGACTTATTTTGCTTTGGTGCCTGTCTTCTTCTGAATGACTTCATTCAAGTCTTATTATTTAAATTGTCTTATCATATTTTATAGATTGCAGCAGTGTTTTTTCTTGAAATATTTTTTAATGGGAGGGTAGGGAAAGTAGATTGAAAACAGATATTACTCTGAAGAAGAATTAACCATTTATTTTCTCTTCACCCCTTGAAGAGGTTATTGCTCACGTCGACTAAGGAGGCTCAGAAAAACTCTTAACTTCAAGATGGGAAATAGGCACAAGTTCACTGGAAAAAAAATAACAGAAGAGCTATTATCTGACAACAGGTACTGGAAGGTTCTATAACTGCAAGATATAAAGGGCTGTATCTAACACACTCTTTTTAACCCAACAGAATGTGTCATGCTGTTTTATCAAATTTCCTTTGCAGATGCCCATTCCCTCCTATTCCATGAACAGAAAGATCTCTTGCATACCTTTGCATTTATATCCAACTGTACAGTTTGTGTAGCCTTTTGTTGTCTGGAGAAACTACAGAACTGTAACAAGCCTCAATTTCCAAGAATAAATTTGGAATACAAAGATGACTTACGGAGGCCTAGCCTCTATTTCTCCTATAAACTCTGAACACAGATTTTGTGTTATGCTTGGAGGTCAAACAAGCTAACCAACTTCTGCCTTCCATTGTGTGTGTGTGTGTGTGTGTGTGTGTGTGTGTGTGTGTGTGTGTGTGTGTGTAATGTTCTGTTGAGATAACCGATGAGGAAAGGCAAAGTTGATTGTAAGGATAGAAGAAGGCATGTGGAAGTGTCCTTTACTGGGAATTCTGAAGAGAAGGTGTGATATAAATATAATCAATCAGTTGGTAGAAAGGGACTTTGAGATTTGGCTTTAGACAAGATGCCTGATTGGAGCAGAAGTATAGGAACAGATAAATCTGTTTTTGTATTTCTGTTGAAATTCTCAAGGGAAATTATAAGTGCTTTGAATAATTTTTCATTGATCTTATGCCATAGATATTTACTTCTGATTCTTATGGATGCTGAAAGAGCCTGGAGTTACGCAATGCAGCTTAAGCAAGAAGCCAACACAGAACCACGCAAACGTTTTCATTTGTTATCTCGCCTACGCAAAGCAGTAAAATATGCTGAGGAACTGGAACATCTCTGTGAAAGTAGCCGTGTGGATGCCAAGACAAAGCTAGAGGCTCAGGTTAGCACTAGCTTTTAAAACTTTCCTAGAAATGCACTAGAGCTAATTTCTTGTGGACAATTGGATCTAAATTGTAGATAATAAAATCTCCAGTGAAGAATACAGAAAAAAAGGAGGGGGGAAGCTTATTATAAACAGTCTGTTTGGACACCACTCATAGACTATTTTCAGAAGGGCCAACCTTCTGCTGTGTTGCTTGATATGCAAAAAAAGAGAAAGAAAAAACACAGCCTTATAAAAACTTAAGTTTCAAATCTGATCATTTGGGTTCTACAAGATTATCCCTAAAACTCATTAGTCCATTCTGCAGTCAGAATAATCAGTTTCAGGGTCTGGATATTTCGATGGAACATTTGCATGTCTTATTAATCTAATATGAAGTAATATGAATATTTGCCCAGCAGTCATTTATTTCTCTAGCAAACTAACTAAAAAGGATATATTCCACCACTACTATTTCCTGTGGAAAAATAACTCGGGTAATCTGTTTACATTTTCATTTTAGACAGGTGTCTGAAAAAAATATTGTCCTGGCACCAATAACGTAATTTGGACTTTAGAGCACACCTATTTATTTTCATGAAAATAAACAGTATATTTATTTGTACTTTATATTGATGGTAGCATATTTCTTGGTATTTACTGATAGCTATGGGAAAATCCAAATTCAGTAGGCTACCATACAGTTGCATTGCTTATCATCCATCCTCATTTTTCTTACAGGCATACACAGCTTACCTCACAGGTATGCTCCGATTTGAACATCAGGAATGGAAGGCAGCAATGGAGGCTTTCAACAAGTGCAAGTGAGTTTCAATTTTTTTATTATTTCTGTGTGCATTATCTATTAAATAAACAATTTTTTCCCATTCAGGTTTTTCTGGATGCAGATTTTTTTTTTCTCTTGTGAACTTTTTAAAATCCATGTAATACATTTTGCTTCGGCGTAGCCTAGTGATGAAGCTTAAAAGCTTAGTATTATTACAGTACCCCCTCAAATAGAAAGAAAAGGTTTTTAATACTGTAAAGTACTAACTATTTAGTTTTTCCCTTCCTTTTGCAGAACTATTTATGAGAAGCTGGCTAGTGCATTCACAGACGAGCAGGCAATATTATATAATCAGCGGGTGGAAGAAATCTCTCCAAACATCCGTTATTGTGCTTATAATATTGGTAAGTAAATCAAGAAGAAAAATATATTGAAAGAATTTAATACTGTAATTATTATTCTTATACACTCCTACCAACATTGACAGGGTAAACTACGTCGAGCAAACCTGCTTCTTTCTAACACTGAAGATGTTACTTAGCTGGGTAATGAAATACCTGCAAGAAATTTCACAGGCAGTTGTATGAGAATAGTGGAGTCCCTGATGCTCTCTGAGCTTGGTTGCTCACCATTCTAATACAGTTGCCTGTGAAATTAATGCATTAGATAGACTGAATGAAGAATATTTTTTAGTGTGATATTTATGTTAATTCATAAAAATCCAAGCTTTCATACTTTCTGAGAAGAACATGCAAATGTTCAAGGTCACAATTATTAATGGGATTCTTAACACTTTCTCTTCATTTATCCAAATAAAATAATCCAAATCCAAGCATATCCAAATTTAAAAACAGCAACACCTTTTCCTTCTTGCAAAAGGAAAAAAAAAATAACTTTTATGGAAGACTGCTAAGAAACCTTCCCTCACATTTTTTGTCTTTTACTGCAGATTGCAATTTTATTTATTAATTGATTAAAGTTCTATGCCCGCCCATGTGTCCAAGGCGATTCTTTGATTTGCATAATCATGCAAATATTTTTAATTTATATTGTAGACCAAAATGTTAATATTTAGATATACAGTATTAAATACATCATTTGGATATGCTTGGGACTTCTAAGATTTTTGGTGTGACATATAGATAGCAGCTAACTACATACTGAGACTCCTAGTTTCTTGCACATTCCTGCCTATTTCAGTAGGTTCAAATACATGCCTTGCGTTGCTACCATTGCCTATGCTATGAATTTTCTTGAAGTTTTGCAGTGTGTTTTTCTTAAGTGAGAAATTGTGCTGGATGACAGGCTAATTGAATTATCGCCTTTGTTTCTTAGGTGACCAGTCTGCTATTAGTGAGCTAATGCAAATGAGGCTGAGGACTGGAGGCACTGAAGGGCTCCTTGCTGAAAAACTAGAGGTAGTTAATCTCACACTTTTCCCTTTTGAAAGAATGGCTACCGATGCCTAATTTTAACTGATATGTCACTTTTCTTTTAAAAAATCTAAAATATGGTGTAAAAACCCAAAGTTCAAAATTATCTTATAAAATAATACTTTGAAATTATTTTAAAATCATAAAAGCTAAATTGTAACCCGATAATAGAGTTAAGAAACCTGTAACTCTTCATTGTCACATCAGCAGAGATGACTAGGATTTCAGTTTTAAAAAACCGAGAAGACCACAGATTCTGGTTCTGTGGAGAATAGCAGAAGAGATAGGAAACTAATACAATTAATGTCTTCATCTTCTTCTATAAATAAATTACAATCTGTTTAAAATAATGTTGGGTTTCCCTTGTGGGTAGTTCTAAAAATATTTCCTTTGTTTCCCCTAATCTGATTAATTAATTAATTAATTAATTATATTAGATTTATACCCCACCTCTCTTCCCCGGTCAAGGGGAACTCGAGGCGGCTAACAACAATATTCAAATACAATTATAATACAGTATTAAAATTATCTACACAATCACACAGCAACCAATCTCTTCCAAGGAGAGGGGCACATTAGTTACAGACCCGCCGACAGAGCCAGATCTTTGTGGCTCTGCCAAAGGCCAAAAAGGTAGGGATGGTTCTAATCTCCGCTGGTAGTTGGTTCCAGAGGGCCGGCACCACTACAGAGAAGGCCTTAGCTTGGGGACCTGCCAGCCGACATTGTTTAGCTGATGGGACCCGCAACAGGCCAACCTTATGGGATCTAACTGGGCGGTGAGAGGCATGTGGTGGCAGAAGGCGGTCTCTAATTCATTTGTTTAATTTTAAAAATTATGTTTGTGGTGTCCCAAATGGTACCACTTGTGTGATTTTGCCATTTTCCAAATTATATAAATTGCAGCAGAAATTCAATTCTTGCATATAAACACTATAAACATTGCTGTCCACTGTATTTAAAAAGATAGGAAGTACTTGGGCTGCAGTTGAAAAAGCGATGTGCTTGTATAGTTTAATGTCATCTTCACATGACATAGAATTTGAGCTTGTATTTTATCTGCTCATTGTAACTGCTAACAGAATAGTTTGTCATTTTAAAGCTCGTACTTTTGTGGACAATGCATTTCTCATTTTCCATTTCAGTTTCTTGCCAATGACTTCATATATACAACCTCAACAACTTCATACAGTGCCCTTCATACATTTATTTGTTTGTTTATTTATTTATTTATTTATTTATTTATTTAGATTTATACCCCGCTTCTCTTCCCTGGTCAAGGGGAACTTGAAGCGGCTTACAAGAATTAAAAACAGTACAATAAAACATATTTTTAAAAAATACAATATATTTAAAAAATTTACAACGCAATCATACACCAACCAATCATCATTCATCCATGGGGGGTATTAGTTCCAAGCCTGCCAACAGAACCAGGTCTCAGTGGCTCTGCGGAAGGCCAACTGGTTCGGAATGGTTCTGATTTCCATGGGTAGTTGGTTCCAGAGGGCCGGTGCCGCCACAGAGAAGGCCTTAGCACGGGGGCCTGCCAGCCGACACCTGCACAACTACGGGGAATAGTAAGCAATAATTTTGATTGATTGATTCAGAGAACCGCACACAGGTGTCCAAAGAGTGTGGTAAAAAAAAAAGACAATACAGATTGAAGTTATGTTTTGCAGTTGAAGCTCTGCCTTTTTATGTGTGACTCACTCATGGAAACACTAGTACAGTTTCAATCACACTATTGTGGCAATCATCTTGAGATTCTTCTTACTATTCCCTGTAGTTGTGCAGTTGTCAGTTCACCTCAAGGGTTAACTTAAGGTATTCTTTACAATTTAATTTGAGGTGGTATCTCAACTCAGAAGTTTAAGTCCCTCCACTGTGACATCTTAAATCGAAGCATTGAACTGGACTTATTTGATTCAGCCCTGCTCCGGTGAGAAAGTGCTTCCATGCATGTACAAATGCCTTTTTTAGGAAATGCTATATGGAGGAAGTTTATCTGTTCAGTTGAAGCACCTTTTCAATGTTCCATGATATCCTACTATATAGATTTTTGATAAATGAATGAATAGATTCTTTAACCAATGCACCATAATCAAGTAAAAAAAGATTAGATTGTTGACTTTCTGCAGTAGACAAATAGCAATGGCAGATAAGGGCAATTTCCTCAAATGAAATGAAAATCTGAATTAAGCTCTCCCTAGAAGATCTTATAATATCACCACTTTCATCAGTAACTCCTCCTCCTCCTCCTCCTCCTCCTTCTCCTTGTGGAAGGAATTTTTGGAACAATTTTGCAGATCATTTTACAGTGCTTCATATTATGTGTTCACTCATTGAACAATATCAGCTTTCAGTTGAATGCTCATAACATTGTCAACTAGCTGAAGCTTTTGTTTAAGGCTTGGATAGGTTTTGTTTTGTTTTATGTGTGTGCCTCCGTGGGTATGTGTGTGTCTGTGTCTGTGTGTTTTTGTCTGTGTGTGTCTGTGTCCTACGTCGGTGTGTGTGTGTGTGTGTGTGTTTACTTAGATAAAATTTTATTTGCTTTTAGATAACCAGTCTTTTTAACACAATTCCACAGTGAGAAAAAGAGACATTTTTAGTTCCAATAATATGCTTCATGATTCTGTAGTATTTTGTATAACCCACTAGAGAACTATGAATATTAAAAAATAGAGTAAAATTGACATCCTACAAGTAAACTTATGAGACCTTTAGTCCTTGTATGTGCCACTGCTATCATTACAGAGCTTGATAGACTATGGCTTTTCTGTTCCTAGAAGTGATGAATGGAGTACAATGTCAGTTCAAGACCCATATTGTATAAGGGGAAAGCAATTCTACGAATAAGAATTTGATCAAAGCTGCATATAATATTGTATCTCTTATTTATTCATTTTTGGCCACATTAAGAAAGGCAACACAGACTCAAATGCCTTTAAATAATTGTGATTTATTTAAATGTCTCTCTCTCTCTCTCTCTCTCTCTCACACACACACACACACACAGTAAGAGAGAGGGGAGTAATAGCTTGACCTTTGCAACTAGATAATGACAACGATTGGATATGGGTACAAGTTCAAGAGTCAAACTACCAGCAGTCACCTCCTCTACATGGATAATATTAAGCTGTGTGCTAAGAATGATTGAGGCAGTGACTCAATGATCCATCTTTCATGGATCTACAGTAAGCACACTGAGATGCAATTTAGACTAGAGAAATATGGTTGTATGGTAGTCAAATGATGGAAGGTAGTTAAGACTGATGGGGTAGGTCACATTTATTTATTTATTTATTTATTTATTTATTTATTTATTTATTTATTTATTTATTTATTTATTTGATTGGATTTATACCCCGCCTCTTTTCCCTGGTCAAGGGGAACTCGAGGCAGCTAACAACAATTTAAAAATACAATAGTATACAATATAAAAATATTAAATCAACACTCAATACATTCAAGGGGAAGGCACATCAATTCCAGGCCATCTTTGTGGCTTTACGGAAGGCCAATAAGGTGGGGATGGTTCTGATCTCCACGTGTAGCTGGTTCCATAAGGCCGGCACTGCCACAGACAAGGCTTTAGAACAGGGATCTGACAGCCAATATTGTTTGGCTGACAGGACGCATAGTAAGCCGACTCTCTGGGACCTAACTGGGCACTGGGAGGCAAAAGGTAACAGAAGGCGATCTCAAAGGTACCCCGCTCCTAAGCCATGTAGGACATTAAAAGTTGTTACTAGCACCTTGAATTGCACCCGGAAGACCATTGGGAGCCAATGCAGGCCACGGAGGATGGATGTTATATGGGTGCACCGAGGTATACCATCAATCATTTGCGCAGCCACATTTTGGACCAGTTGAAGTCTCTGAGTGCTCTTCAAGGGCAGCCCCATGTAGAGCACATTACAGTAGTCTAATTGCGAGATGACAAGGACATGAGTGACGATAAGAAGGGTCTCCCGATCCAGGAAGGGGCGCAATTGGTGCAGCAGGCGAACCTGCGCATAGGCACCCTTGGCCACAGCTGTCAGATGGTGGTCTAATAGCTGTACCCCCAAGTTGCGCACCTGTTCTGAGGGGAGCAATTTGTTTCCTCCCAGCATAAGTGATGGATAGTCAACTGGACCATGGGGAGGCAATATCCACAGCCACTCAGTCTTGTCAGGGTTGAGCCTGAGTCTGTTGGTCCCCATCCAGACCTTTAATCCTCCAGACACCAGGACATCACCTCAGCGACATCACTAATGTGATATGGGCAGAGATGTATAACTGGTTTTCATCAGCGTACTGATGATTTCCTACTCCATGTCATTGGATGATCTCACCCAGCGGTTTCATGTATATGTTAAATAGTAGAGGGGAAAAGACCAAACCTGAGGAAACCTGGAAGGCAGGGCTTTCGGGTTTGATCTCTGCTTCCTCACCAACACCGACTAGGTACAGCCCAAGAGGTAGGAGGAGAACCACCGCAACATGGTGCCTTCCACTGCCAACCCACCAAGCCACCCCAGAAGGATACCATGGTCAACCTGATCCAGGGCCCCAGTGGCAGCATTATTCCACGTGGCCACCAGGGACTCGGCTGAACTGTGGGGCAGGGAATCAGTAATCTCCCCAAGCTCCTTCTGAAATCCAATTATGTCCATTAGGCACCTGGGGCGGAACCACCTAGTCAGTTCCACCTCCCTGCGGGGTGGGGTGGCCATCAGGAAATCCAATTGTATAAGGGAGTGATCTGACCATGACAAGGGTTGCATCGCTATATCCCCCAAAACCAGATCATGGTGCCAGTGTTCCAAGATAAAAGCTAGGTCGAATGTGTGCCCCCCCCATGAGTCGGACCCTGAATTACTTGGGTCCATGGTTGCCATGGAGGCCATGAACTCCTGTGCGGCATCAGAGAAGTTGCCCAGGGATGACAGGTTGAAGTCCCCAAGCACCATCTGCCTGGGGAACTCAACCGTCGACCAGGCAACTCCCTCAAGCAGCACAGGCAGAGCTGTTGCAATGCAGCTGGGAGGCAGATATGCTAGTAACAGACTCAACTGAACCACTGAGTCCAGCTTCAGAAGGAGAGACTCATACCTGGCCATCTTTGGAACCACGCCAACGCATGGACGGAGATCCTGACAGATTATAACAGCCACCCCACCACTCCTGCCCTGGGGTTGTGGCTGGTGCAAGACCTGAAACCCGGTGGGGCACATTTCTGTAAGAGGGACATGCCGCTCTGGCCCCAACCAAGTCTTGGTAGTGCACGCCAGGTCGGTCCTCTTCTCCAGGATTAAGTCCTAAATCAGAGGGGCTTTATTAACAACCGACCTGGCATTAAAAAGTAACACCGGGAGCCCAGGGCCCTGAATTCCTGGAACAAGGGGCCCCTGAGATGAGCCAGAGGGGTCGGAACATGGTACCACCAGCAATTGATGAGTACACGTTCCCTGACGATGGCTTATCCCTCAGCTCCCACCATATCTGCCTCTCCCAGTCACCACCGACATTGGCCGGCCCTCACCCCCTCAGAAGGCCATCCATCCCATCCCACTGTCTCCCGCCATATCCTGCCA
>JANHGC010003549.1:19997-36605 GCA_027560395.1 Boaedon fuliginosus
CATACATACATACATATATATATGGATAGATCTGTTTATATATATGTTGAAACTGAATAATACATAATGCAGTGTAATTTTACTGCACTTTGAAAAGCAGTATTTTGCTTCAAAAGGACAAACATGTGTCAAATTCTAAAATTGACTACTCGTTAGATATACCATAACTGGTTTCAAAAATATGGGTGACCATTAGATGGTTCCAAAGAGTTAGGCTTTTTATGTTACTTTGATGTCATCTACTGGATGTCATAGAACCTAAATTCCAAAGAACTACCATCATTTACAAAAAAGGTATTGTTAATATTGATACCTGAAGGAACTTTTCCAAAATCCCTAAAATCTCAATATTTGATTAATTGTTGTTGACTTAATCCTTGTTTTTTGAAGCTAATATATATTTTATAAATTCTCCTTCTATTATAACTTTTAATTGTCAGTTCTCAGTGTTATAAAGGTCTACTGAAGATACATTTAAATACAAGCTGGTATACTGTGTGTCCCTTATGTGTAAGAAACAATTTCAGATAATTTTCTAACAACATTTTGATTCTCTGCTATTTATTAAAGTACAGCATATGAATAAATATTTTCTCTACATCTTTAATGAGTAGCAAGTGTTAGTTGAAATTTGAAGTTGAATGAGGGAAGAAAAGATATACTATTTCTATATAACATAGCAATCACATAGTATTCTTGTCATATAACCTATAAGCAAATCTACAAAAACAAGCCTAACTGTATCAACTTGCTATAATTTCATAATAGCAATAGCACTTAGATTTATATACTGCTTCACAGTACTTTACAGCTCTCTTTAACCTGTTTACAGAGTCCGCATATAATGTACTTTCTTAGTCCTCCAGTACTATTATATCTTACTGGTGAAAAACTTGCTATTGCTAGATTCTAGTTGTACAAAATAGCAAGAATTTAAAAGTGATTATGATTATAGTTATATAACTGTTTTAGGGTTATAGCTTTTCTTGTATGTTTTTCCTCCACCAATGTTATAGCATGTTAATGTTAGTGATGGTAATACTAATGTATCTGTTCAGGACCATTTCAACACCTTTCCTAACATGCTAGTATAGTTTTTATTAAAAAGTGGATTTTAAAATTTACATTTACAATACATTGAAGAAATTCAGTTACAGTATTTGAGAAATGGCTGTGGGGATCACTTATTTAGAGACATATTTACATAAACAATTATTGCAGGAGTCTTGAATCTAAAAAAGTACTTGAGTACATTAGATTTTTTTAAATATTTTACCAAACCATCTACTGAGGATGATCATGAAATCCTATCATATTATACTTTGAATCTTTAGAACTCTGCCATCCAAAAAGATAGACTTCTTATAAAAACATTTTATTAGGTTTCCTAAGGATCTCAATACATTCTTAATTAAAATATTGTGTAATTTAGTCTGTAGTGTAGCTATACAAGGGTCAGTGATCCATGCATTACTCCTACCTATTAAATTGAACATGCTACATCACAAAATCATTTCATCCCTCCAAGAATGAGTGGAACTTGCATCAAAAGCATTCATAGAACCTAAAAATTAAAAATGGCTGCAGCTACTTGTGTTCATTTGTAAGTATGTCCATGAAAGTCACAAAAAGTTGAGTGATAGAGTTCATCTGTGGAGCCATTGAAAAAGATAGGAGCAAAAATACTGCTAGAATCTAGTATACCTGTGTTGTCTTGACAATATGATCTTCCACAGACAATCTTAAAACTGTAGAGGGAGCTGTTGTATTAAAAGTGAACTACTCAACAGGTTTAGCATATAAGCTTCAATAATTTACTTTCAAGGAAAAAAACATAACTAGAGTAGCATACCTTACCACTAACTAGTTTTACTTTTCTGTATTTTTGTAGACCCGCTTCATAAAATTTAGAGAAAGAAACAAGGGACCAAGTATTTAGTAAATATAAAGATCTGGGGATAAGGAAATATTTTGTTACGTTTTCAGGAATGTAGCAAAAACTTCTAATCTTGTGTCTAATATTTCACTAGAAGAAGTTTAGTAATTCTTAAGCAATTCTCTTTTTAAAAAGATGTTCTATTTCAGAAAACTTAGGGACTGCTTATTTCAATGCCAAATCCTGTGTTCTTTTTCATTTCTGCTAAATAAGTCTAAATAGTAATGATGACAGCAAAAAAATTGTAGGTGCAAAGAAAAATGTGTAAACCAAATTGCTTTAAAGACAAATTAGAAAAAAATTGAATCCTTTTAAAGTAATTGTTACATTTTGACTTGCTAAATAGGAGTTGTAGTATAATAGTATCATGCCTGTAAGAAACTCCTTGTGATTTTCATTTGACTTTTGAAAAAGTGTTAAAAGTTACTGGTCCCAGTAATGTAGAGGATTATTTCTGAATCTCTAACAGGATTGAAATTACACACACACACGGCGCGCGCGTGCGCACGCGTTTGTGTGTGCGTGTGTGTAGTTAACAAGTGTACTTTCTCAATATGAAAATCCCTTCTCCATATTGTAGGGTATCTTTGTATAGAGATGCACTTAACATTTTTAATGACAAAACAGCTTGTCTTATGACTCTTTGCACATCATTTAGATTAAATTATAATTATTTTCATGAAATTATATGAGTTTCTGTAGCAGTAGAAAAAAGCATTGCCTCTTATCTTGTGAAAACTCTGGATTGATTCATTAATGCACCTGAGCTTTGTCTGACCTATCTGGAATGTTGCCATTTTTCTCCTGATACATGGACATCATTATGTTTGAATGTGATTTTGCCAAGTAATAACATAATACTATGCTATGCCACATTGTTTTTCTGTGCCTTTCTTGCTTGGATTGAAATATGAAACACTTCAATAGTTCATGCATGGAACTGGAAGTAGATGCAATAGTTGCGGGCTTAAAAACATGGGGTGACTGGTTATTTTGTCTAGATTGCAAATGTGTAATTTTTTTCATCTTTACTTTGATAGGTATGAATTCTATAAAGGATTTAGATGATCTATAATTATAATATAAATACAATTAGAATATTATGTTTGGTTATACTGTGTAGTCTTCATAGTAGTCAAAGGAATCATTTTTATCAGATTCTCTGGAATGCTAAAACTTGTGTTCTGGATTTTACGAGTTAATTGAAATAAGCATGTTTAATATTGCATTCATTTCAGAATCTGTAGATAGTGTATGTTTCCATAGGGGTTCATGCATTGCACAAAAGCACAAAGATGTCACATTATGACTTATTCATAGCAAGTTATTTTAGTCTGTAATATTTACTTCATGTATCTATTCTACTATAAAATAACATAGGAATGTCAGGAGAAATGATAATATTTTAAATGAAAAAGATGTGTGAGAACAAAAAAAAAGAATGTTTAGACATTTCCCTTTCCCACAGAGATAGGCATGTCCAGTACTGTGGACTGAACATAGCTTCTTTTGTGTTTTACAGTGCTGTGATTTCTCCCTCAAACTTTGAAAAGTAGTGTGCAAATAATTTGCTGTGGAAGAGCAACAAATGAGTGACTTGAATCCAGGGTTGTGGTGATTATTCGCTCGTTGTGGTGATTATTCGCTCTTAGAAGAATCTTTAGTTTGCTTTGACAAAAGTTTTCATTAGACTTGATTCCAGTGGGACTGTGAGTAACTTTTTAATATTACATATGCACCCTGTGCTTTATTCCCAACCAGACATTTAAACATGAATATATCAAAAGATTATAAGTAACCAGCAATTTGCTTAAATGTGTTCCAAGTCATTCATTCAAATAGGATTAATCCTACATACACGTGGAATCAATTCGGGCGCCTTTTTTGCTTGTAGTTTTAACATACCCAGTTTTATATAGTTCTTAGATAGCCAACACATCTTTTCTTTTGAAAGATATATAATACACTGTATTCAAACTATTTTGATTAAAACTATAGTTCTAAACAAAAAAACCTGATGTCCTATTTGGCATAACAAGAAAATTATATTCCAAATTACAGGTAGTTATCGTTATAACATTTTGCATTAGCCAAATCCTACCTCGGGTGTTCTGAATATTCATTTTAAGATTTTTAAAACTGGAATAAGTTCAGGGAAGAACAACATGAATAATAAAGGTCTGGTAATTCTATTTTGTGAAGAAAGACTAAGAAAATGGAGTAAATTTTTTCTTGAGAAAAGAAAACTTCAACAGCATATTCAAGTCTATACAATCCAAGGTTTGTAAAAGGGCACCATGTTGATGGTTTTTTTCACAATAAAAGCAGTTCAGGAATAGAACCAGTTCCCAAAGAAAGTGGGGGAATTCTCTTGTATTAGATAAGCTGGATAGCCATTTATTGTATATACTTTAAATTGGGTTTCTGCACTGAGCAAAAAAAGCCTCAGTGGTTTAAAAAGTTCCTTTCAGAAAATAAGAACTTCATGATAAATTAATGCTTTGATTTTTAAGGCTGCTTATGTTTGGAAAACTGATTGACTATAAGAATGCAAATTAAATTTATATAAAAATCTTAATACAAATAATTTTGTTCACTGCACATTTTTTTCCATTAAGTTAGGTGCTGTTACTGAAAACAGTGCCATGTTTTGATAGTTCATGGATTTGAATCTTATGTAATAGTACAAACTTGTATTTTCAAGCTTCAGGCAAGCCAAACAATGACTCCTTCCTTGTATTAGTAATTGGGATCTCTGATCACAGGCTGAACAATATAAATGCTGAATGAAACATTTTCATTAAACTGGATTATTTCATCCAGAAAAATCAGATTCATTATTGTTGGTGGTCACTCATGAGTACAAAAACATGTTTTCCTTCATTTGAAAAAAAAAGTTTCATCTGATGAAAACACATGTTTTTGGATAGAATTATAAAAATTCTGTTGGGTGGGAAAAAATAAACTTAAAATAATGAGTCTAACATTGAAAAAATAAGGCAGTAGAAGTCTAAAAACAATAAAGTACCTCACCGTGACCACATCTAAATGTGATGAATGTCTTTCATAAGCACTAAAATTCATAATCATGAAGAAAATACTACTGTAAACCAAGTTTTTTTTTTGACAGATTAACCAGTTTATTCTAAAACAGTGCTTAGCTATATATCTAAAAGCTACTTCGTTTTACAGAGAAAAATGTTTAATTTGGGCTGCTACTTGAGAAGAAATAGAAAATAAATCATATATTGATTATTTTAAAAAAAATCAAATAGGAACCATGTTCAGTACATGGCTCAATTCATTTACATTAGTTGATACTTGATACCTTTATTTCTCATTGGTCTTATGCAAGATGTATCTAACAGTAGTTAAAATGTTTTGGATGGATATAATTTGTTGTTAGGGTAGTTAAAGATTAGGTGTGTAAGAGAATATAATGTAAGAAAAGTAACTTGTGAGATGAAGAAACTTGCTATTTGGCAGAAAAGAGATTCTTAATGGTGCAAACCAGTTTTTTACAGCCTAGTATGAAATTGTTGGAAGTGGCAATTCATAAAATTCCCTATCAATGTGTCTAGAGAATTTTGACATACTGTCCTGCTACATTAGGAAAGAGCCAAATTGACATAGACAAGAGAGTATAGTTGAAACAATGAATTTTCTGTGTCTTGACAGCTATGTAAACATGTAAATAATTGAATTCTTAAAGTTTATATTTCATCTTTATAGCTCTGTTAATTTAAAATTGTGTGTTCTTTTGTTTACAGAAATGTTATTTTATGCTGCTTTGATCTTACAAAAACTCACTATCAGATTTTAAATTTAAAACATCAGGTTTAGAAGCATTTCCCTGATTTAATAAATCCTGATAATCTGACCCTAGCTTTTTTTCTAGAAGACAGAATCATCCTCATGGTTGCAAGTACAGTGAAGAAAATTTATCCTTTGCCCTTCTTACAGTTGTGTGGATAGATAGCTAATGCTTTCCTATACTATGTAGCAGCCCTATGACCCTAATGTTAAGAGAAGCTAGAACAGTTGGTGACTTGTTTTAATTGCATATAAAATATAAAATTAGAATCATGGAATTACAAGGAACATTCTAATCCAGCTTTCTGTCCAAGGCAAGGATCTTCAACACATATGCCCTTTGTTTGAAAATCTCTAGTGGTGGGAGAACCCATTGCTCAGGAGGATTTCCTCTGATATTTGAAATTAACACAGATCTGGTTCCCTTAGTTCTTGGGAATTGGATAAGTGGGACTTAGTAGTTTATTTAGACCAGGAGTGTCAAACCCCCAACCCATGGGCCAGATGTGTCCCGTGCTGGTCCTTCCCATGCCCAGTTTAGCGAAGGGGGGGGAATAGTCCCGATATGTCATGTACCACCATCGTGATGTGTGTTTAACTCCCCTGATTTAGACTTACCAGCATTTGATTCACTAGCTTTTATGTCCTTGCAGACTATATAATATAAGCTTGGAATGCTGTGTTAACAATAGTTTTTACTTCTTATGTTCACAAAGTGGAATTAGTGGACAACTGACACTGGTCAAAATTGCTCCATAGATTTTTCTCTGTAAGAACTGACCACTTCTTTGCTTTCCAGATAAGACAAAGTGTGAATAATTAAAATATTGGAAAACAGAAGTATATAGTAGTAGCCCCCAAATACTAGTTTATATTCTTTTAACTCTTGCTTGAATATAGGATTTTCTTTCGTTTTGGAAAACACTTTTTTTGACTTTAAAAAAAATCTGAATTCATAATTTAGGAACTATGATATTGTTCCCTAATATTTTAGGTGGGAATAATACGAAGAAATGTATCTGCTTAGTTATATTTAATGCATCAGAGTTGGAAACCAATATACAGGCTTATTGTGTGCCTAATGCAGTGCACTTACATGAAGTGCAACTTTTAAACATCCAAACTTTACATAATTGCATCTCACAGACTAACATTGACTGGTATCAAAATTTTATTTAATAGTGAAAATAAGAATATGCTCTTCTTTGTATTAAAGCAAGAAAAGCATAAGTGTCCATGTTATACCTTTCAGTTATCTCTTTAAAGAAACTGCCCTTTTTCTTGGCTCACACACTGTGGTTACTTAAGCTTATAAAAATATGAATATGAGTTAAGGAGTGTTAACAGCTTACTTCCGCCTATTCCAAGGCATTCATCATACCCTGTTGGCACTTCCTTAACTTATATGAGAGGGAGATGCTCTACCATGCAAGCCCAGGAAAAAATAGAGGTTTTTAAAAGAAGTCTTCATTAGGTTGTACAGACCCATGTCCAAATTGAAGTATGTTTTAAAGCTTCATTACAAAACACAGCATATCCCTAATTGAATATTAGTACTGATTTTCTATATAGTTCCATAGGTTCAGAATGAACCAAATAATTCGTTTAGGTGGTCAGTGACAAGAATGTTCATGACCATGATGATATTCAATCCACAAGAAATAGTCAAGTCCACCCCATAGATTGAAGACTTCAGTCTAACAAGGTTGTGCAAAATATGAGGACATTATAGTGTATAGTAAAGGAGTCTAGGCAAACTTGTTCAAGACACGACGTACTAAATTAATCTGGTGTAATTTTCAATAACTTGGCTAATTTCCAGCATGATTGCTTTTGCTCTGGACAACTGAGCTCTAATGTTCCTTCAAATTTCTAGCTCTCAAGGAAAAAGCTATTTAAGAAACCTGGATTTATAATCAGACATTCTGTATCTTTTGGGGCACATTTGTGGGCTTGCTTTAGGATCAGAAATCGGAATGGAAGAGCTGCAAGAGATTAAAAACTATCCAAAATCCATTCTAGTATTTATATCTCAAAGCAGCAGAAGTTCATAGGTCGTCTCATTTTCTAATATCTTCTAATAGCCTATTTCTCAGAAAACATGACCCACCCCAGTAATAAGCCCAACCCTAATTTTTGGGGTGGACCTAATATTACCCCATCTCAAAAAAAAAAGCCCAGGGATTTTTGTGGCCTTTATGTGCCCAGGATGCCTGCAGGATCCCTGACTTCTGAGTTCGACAGTCCATTCTTCTCCCTCAAAAAAGTAAAACCCTCCTCAGAAATAAGCCCAAGTACTTATTTTCAAGTCTAAAAGAAAATAAGACTTGGTCTTACTGTTGGAGAAACGGAGTAAAAATCTAATTTGACTATGAGAATGTTAGGCTTAATTCTAGTTGTTGGTTATAACAATTAAAGCCTTCAGTTGTTGAAAATTATACCTGGTTACGAAAGGGACTGCCTATCTCATTATTAAGATACATTGTAGTCTGTTTGAGGAGGCTATCATTGCAAGACTGACTTATTGCCAAGTGGAGAATTTCTTCTTCATTGTTTCTAAAGTTGCAATATATGCAGTTACAATTAGTTTTTACTGGGTTGGTTTTTTCCCCCAAGAAGTATTGAAATGTCTCTTTAACTTGGCCTTTAAATTACTTTCTTTGCTTTATTATTTTCTGATATTATTTGTTGCATGCTACTTTGGTCTCTTAATGAACAAGTGACATAAATATATTAATTAAAGTGATTTTATTCATAGGTGCTATTAGTAAGCAGTAGCCGGTACCCAGATCAGTGGATTGTTCCAGGTGGAGGAATGGAACCTGAAGAAGAACCAGGTGGTGCTGCTGTTCGAGAAGTCTATGAAGAGGTAAAATGATTTAGAGTTCCCAATTTGAAATAATTTGTGGCTCTTTTTTCAGGATCCTTACTACTAATTCATTCCTTCTGGTATATAAGGTAGACGGGATTCATGTTTCACATACATATTAATCTAGAAAGAATTATTCTTATCTTCCTTTTCCATGCCATAAGTGTGCTAAAATGGGTTTCATGCTAGACTCATCAGAATGAAAATACTGTACTGCTACTAGATGTATAATATTCCTTTATGGTAGTGCCAGTGGATTTTGCAAGATGTAGAAATCAAAATGTTCTTCATAAGAATGATTCTTATCAAGTATTTTATTGAAGAACAAAACTGGTTATTTAAGTGTGCTACATTTCTTAAGCTTTCATCTGCCTTATTAATTACATTTTCCTGCATGCAAGTCCAATGAAAATAATTAAATAGTAACCTTTGTTGGAAAGTTTTGTGCCTAAATTGAACCTAACTGCTAGAATTGTAAAATGAGGGTGGTTTACCTCAATTACATCCATCCTAGAAATTATATTGTAGGAATATAAGGATTGTCTATAAATATTTTTCTTTTTAAAAAAAGGTCTGTCTTATTTCTTGCAGGCTGGAGTAAAAGGAAAACTCGGCAGATTGTTGGGAATATTTGAGGTGAGTCTTTTAAAATTTTATTGGGAATATATTCTAGAAAATTAGTGTGTAGTTGTACTTATTAGGGGCAGGAGGAAACATCTAAAATTACTTGGGTGAAGAATTGATAATGTAAGTTGTTGGGCTTCTTAATCAGATTTAGCAATGGAACAATACTATAATACAAAAACAAGAAGATATTTATTCTATGGGATATTACTTTTTCCAGTTTTTAAAGGTATCATTTTTGAAATTCATTCAGGCTGAAATCATTACTACCTCTACTGAAAAGCGATGAGAATATTTAAAGGAAGCACTTCTCTAAACATTTGGATGAAATAGACATAGCTATTAGAAGACTATTAGAAGCACAGCAGTCCAAGGTTGTCCATGCTTGTATGCATCCATGGCTACTTTGCTTTGCTGGCAGTCTCAGTGGACGTGTCTGGTATAGATGCACGTCAACAAAAGAGGACAGCTTTCAAAGCAGAATAAAGCTGCTTTAAATCTTCATGGAAAAGGATTTTTGTATTTGTGAAGAGTTTTGCTGTGAAAAGCTTATACAACAAAGATAATTAACTTTTATCCAATTCCTGGACATAGCATGTTTATTTATTATTTATTTGTTTTATTAGATTTATACCCCACCTCTCTTCCCCGGTCAAGGGGAACTCGAGGCACTTTACAACAATTAAAATACAATAAAAATACAATAAAAACAACATTAAAACCATACCATAAATTAAAATATTTTACAACACACTCACACACCAGTCAATAATCTTTCTTTCAAGCAGGGGAGATATCAATCTCAAGCCAGCCAACAGAGCCAGGTCTTAGTGGCTCTGCGGAAGGCCAGCATATTTGGAATGATTCTGATCTCCATGGGTAGTTGGTTCCAGAGGGCCGGCGCCGTCACAGAGAAGGCCTTAGTTTGGGGACCCGTCAGCCAACGTTGTTTAGCTAATGGGACCTGTAACAGGCCGACTCTGTGGGATCTAACTGGGCACTAGGAGGCATAAGGTGGTAGAAGGCGATCCCTAAGGTACCCCGCTCCTAAGCCATGAAGGGCTTTAGAAGTTGTCACTAGCACCTTAAATTGCACCTGGAAGACCACTGGGAGCCAGTGCAGCTCGTAGACGACAGGTGTTAATCGCACGGCTGCATTATGGACCAGTTGGAGTCTCCGAGTGCTCTTCAAGGGCAGCCCCATGTTGTTAAATCCCATAAATCACTGGCAAATTCAGTAAAAGCCAGTAGATAGAACCATATTTGTAGCATATATATCTCTTTTGCCAAGCATATAAGGAAAACTAATATTACTTCTAGTACTGCTGATTCAGTCTAGCCGCCTTGAGCTCCCCTTGACCGGGGAAGAGAGGCAGGGTATAAATCTAATAAATAAATACATTTTGCTTTTTTCTAGTTTACCTTATTCCTATAATGATTGTTAACTATTAATATCAATCTTATTAATTATATTTTGTTGTACATGCTGTATGTACATTCTCATCACTTTATTTCCTTTGAGATTAGTATTATGCAAAGGGAGAAGTGGAGGAAGAAATAGTAAGCCAAATAAATTGAAGATCAGATATAAAAGAAAAGAACACGAAATAGTTAAACCCAGATTGTACTTATATCATTCACCTCATCAGATGTTTCTATCTTTACAAATTATCTTTGTTTCTGTTATACCCCTACAATGTTCTATACGCTTATTTTTTGTTCTTTAAACATCTCCGTTCTCTTTTTGAAGGTCTCATTAACTCCATACAAACATTTATTTATTTATTAAATTTATACCCCGCCTCTCTTCCCCGGTCAAGGGGAACTCGAGGCGGCTATGACTTTCTCAGTCACCTTCTTCTCAAGGCCTTCAGCCTTGGTTATAGATTTCTTTGGCCTTCAACTTCTCAATCATTCCATCTGTATGATCAAACTACAGATAGTCCTCAGCTTACAACAGTCCCTTTAGTGACTATTCAAATTTACAACAGCACTGAAAAATGGGACCTATGACTGATTATTATTTGCAGCATCCCTATGATCATGTGATCAAAATTCAGATGCTTGGCTATGGGGAAGACAGATTGGCTTAACTACCGGGTTACTAACTTATCAACTGCAATGATTAACTTAACAATTGTGGCAAGAAAGGTAAAATGAGGCAAAAATCATAATATCCATTACCTTTCTACCAGCATTTATGTTAAATGCCATATTCATGTCCTCAGCCAATACACTTCTAACATCACAAGCATTTTTATTGATTTATTATTCAAATATAAACTGGTGCAGAATGCGGCCGCGCGTGTGATCGAAGTTGTACCCCGGTGCATCCGTATAACACCGATCCTCCATGAGCTGCATTGGCTTCCAGTGGTCTTCCGGGTGCAATTCAAGGTGCTAGTAACAACTTTTAAAACCCAACATGGCTTAGGGGCGAGATACCTTCGAGACCGCCTTCTGCTACCGTATGCCTCCCAGTGCCCAGTTAGGTCCCACAGAGTTGGCCTGCTACTGGTCCCATCAGCCAAACAATGTCGGCTGGCAGGCCCCCTGTGCTAAGGCCTTCCCTGTGGTGGTGCTGACCCTCTGGAACCAGCTCCCGGCAGAGATCAGGACCATCCCCACCTTATTGGCCTTCCGTAAAGCCACAAAGACCGGGCTCTGTTGGAAGGCCTGGAATTAATGTCCCCCCCCTCCCAATGATTGTGATTGTGAGTGTTGATGGTTTTCTTTTTATCCTGTAATATTGTGCTTTATTGTTGTAAGCCACCTCGAGTTCCCCTTGATCGGGGATATGAGGCGGGGTATAAATCTAAATAAATAAATGTCAAGTTCTCATCACACATCCATGTCTTACTCCCTGCTATGCCTATTTAATTTATTATATCTCGTGATTGCACAGTTCTTGTTACCTTTTCAAGAACAAATATATGAATGTATAGCATACACCCAATATAAAGTTTCAGTACTCTTGTCCAATTTTGTTTATTCTCCCCTCTTTTACCCTTACAGTCAGAATTCTGTGACAAACTAATTTTACTTTTTGGATTCAGATTTGTTACTTTTCTTTTTGGAAGAATGCCATTCTTTTTCATTATACAGTTATTAGGCATAGATATATTTTTCACAACCTAATAAACAAGTAGCATAGATATTCTATAAGCAAAACGCATACATATTTTAATACTTTATATTACATATTTGCAACCTTACAATATTTAGACGTTCTTAAAGTGTTTGACATATTTTTCATAATCATTTTCTGAACATTAACATTTATAGCATTTATTTCCATTCCATTATCACCATTTTCTATATATATAAAATTCATTTCAATATTTATCAGTTCCTTTTTATTTTAACAGTTCATCTCTCTTATTTTTATCAAATTGTTTTCTCTATATAGGACACATTTTCTCTTTCAAGAGTCATTCTTTCACTTCAGCTTTTTTTCATTTCTTTCCATATCTATTTTTTCCCCAAATAAGTCTATATTACATTTAGACTTTTCCGATTGTAGGACCTCTAAATGGCCCATTTACTTCTGTCTTCTTATCCACTCACTTAAGTCATCCAACTAAACTGACCGCCACCCTACTATATTCAGTCAGAACATTATAGAATTTCCTCAGAATGATACACAGAACTAATCATTGTTCTTCCATTATGACTGCTCACTGGGCCTTAACTTGTAATTATCACCGACCTATGGATTTCTGTTTTTGTATACACATCAGATAATCTATATAACGTAACAACCTCATTCATGACAGCTATGGCATCACTTTCCAATATCAACTCGGTTTCATACAAACGGGTCAGTATCATTCAGGCTTATTCTTCCCATTTCTTGTAGTCTCATTAAAAATCAACCTATTTTTTTTTTCATTTGTTCATTCATTCTGTCAAACATTTCTCATGCTTGCAGTCACAGTCTTCTATGGCTTTCATCAAAGGGGACCATAAATTATATAGAATATATAGATTAGGTCTGTCTTTAATCATATTGGTGCAACATGTAGCATTCATTACTAAAATAAAAACCTCACATGGTTTTGGCACATTTTGGTAATATGCAACAAGTTCAGCCCCAATCTAGTTGTACTCCAAGCATGTTCATACTGTTCTATGAAAGCTTGGATTCCTAATCATATCAAAACCTGCATCCTACCAGCTAAAAGCTACATATTTTACCTGTCTTGGTAAGAATTCAGAATAATGTTGCTTTTTTGGATTTATGCTAATTTATGAATATCAATCACCTTGAGTATTGTTGTACCATGGAGAAATAGGATGTAAGTAATGTTAATATATCTCTGATATTGCAAATGTAAATTAAACATATTTCTGTTATCTTTTTTCATATTAAAGCAGAATCAAGACAGGAAGCATAGGACTTATGTTTATGTTCTTACAGTGACTGAAATCCTGGAAGACTGGGAAGATTCAGTAAATATAGGCAAGACTTTTTCTACCTTATATATGCTAACATTTTAAAACAAAATGAATGTTTTTAGAATGTTATATTTAGGAATGTTATTTTTTGGAAATGTTCACTCAAGTTGCAATACCATGTTATTTACAGTACATTGTGTGTGTATATGTGTGTGTGTAGTATATAAGTTTGTTACTGGCAAAGGAACAAATCAGCAACCTAAATCTTACACAGCCCAAATGATTAGGTTTTCACAGTATGTCTCTTTATAACTCCAAATGTATAAAGATCCTTATTTATTAAGATGCTAAGATATACATAAATATTTCATATACAGAGATGAAGACTTTGCCAGCTTGCAAGCAATAATCTTTTTTCTCACAATAAGCTTTTCTTAAATATATTAACATTTTAAATTTTAAAATTAAAAATGTTTAAAAAATATATTTTAAAACTATAGCAAAATAGTGTGAAAAGGTTTTTTTTACTTTTTTGGAAAACTTGTTTAAAAGTTACCTAGTTTTATAGGCAAACAATGTAGTGAATGGATCTCATACAGTGTGCCGGCTTGCAAAATATGGGCACAAAAATTCACTAGAATCATCAGGGAAAAAATAGAACATTGAAAGAGATTTAGAAAAACTCACTGCCAAAAGTGTGTATGTGATTTGATAGAGGATCAAAGAAAAAGGCTTGGAAACAAAATGATCAAGTTTGCTTAGAGTTTTGTATATATATGATTTTTCCATGCTTTTTCTTCTTTTATTGTTGAAGATGATGCATTTAACAGCAGTGTGTGTGTGTAAAAGTATAAGCAAAATATATATTTATACTAAGAGTTTCTTACCAGAATCTAGCCATATGGTTAGAATTTATATGGTTAGGTATCCTCAAGAAAGACGAGTCACTTAATGACCATTCAAAGTTAGGACTGACACCCAAAACTATTTACAACCTTGTTTCAAAGTTAAGGGCTGCAGTGTTCCCACGTTATTTACCTTTATGACAGACCATGGAGATGCTGTAGTGCTGCCCTGCCTCTCCCCATTTAGGTGCAAAACTAAACTTCCTGCCTCTACTCTCCAATCTCTATCCCTTTTAAAAACCTTACCTTGATTCAAGGGTGAAGAGTAGAGGAACAGAAGCAAGCAAGAAAAAAATCTTCCTGCAACTTTTCCCCTTGAACTGAAAAATCTGCAAAAGTTTAGCACACTAGAGACTTGTGCAACAAAATGGAGGGTGCGGCCTTTGCGAGCTTTAGCTGTTCACCTGTAGAACCCAGCTAGGACTTAAAGGCTATGTTGGAGACCAGGGGTGTCAAACTCAAGGCCCGGGGGCTGGGTCTAGCACGTGGGGTGCTTAGATCTGGCCCACGGGGTGGTCCTGGAAATAGCAAAGGACTAGCCCACATTTTTCCTGGCAGAGGGTTGCAGGAGGCCATTGTCACTAAAAACTGAACTCGGGAGCCTGTTTTCACTGGCAGAGTGCTTGGGCCACCACAGACGTCCCTGAAACAAATGACATCAAACTGGCCACACCCACCTTGGCCACACACACACACACGAGGTTAAACACAACCCTGATACTGCCCTCAATGAAATCGAGCTTGACACCCCTGCTGTAGACTGTCTCTACAGCTAGTCAGGCAAACAACTAAAACTTCCAAAGGCCCAGCATTCTCCATTTTGTTGCACAGGTCTGTAATCAGCTACACTTTTCAAGTTGAATTTTTCAGATGGGGCCGAAAGCTGCAAAAGGCTAGGGAGCTGGTTCTTTTTTTGCCCCAGAAATGCAGAGCACCTTGATGGGCAGGGGCAGAATTAGGAAAGCCAAGTATGCCGAGCATTGTTTCCCATCATTTCTCCTTGATAAGACAGCTATGCAGCAGGCCAGCATATAAGGCACCCAAGGGTTGGGAAGTAGAGATGGAGTATCGGGATCGGGGAGGTCTGAGGCAGGTGGGTCTGAGTTTTACTAGCCCTTCCAGGATCTCCCCTACCCCTGAACTCCACTTAAAGATCCGTGCATTTGTTTAACACTTAAACAAAGGCACTGGGGAGAGAGGGAGAGCCGGTCATTATTTGAGACAGTTTATTTAACATTGGCCAAACCTCTGACCCAAATGGGCAAGCTCCATTATGGTTGTAACTTGAGGACTGCCTATACTGGCAGGTCATTCAGCAAACAGCTCTGCCTTTCACTGTTGTCTTAAATAATTTCTTTATTAAAGTACATTAGCCATTCAGAAAATCACTTAGGAATAAAAGGGCAAAAGACAGGAAAAAAACATAAAAGGACAGAAGTTTTTCTCTCAATATCAGTACTAATTATCTGTTAAACCTAAATGCAGGAAAATTAATTATAATAAACATATTTATACAACATACTATTAAAATATAGAATTCAGTCATTTGATGAGTATCAGAAGTTTTAAAAGAGAGTAAATAGGATTGGCTGATCCATGGCTATGGATCTTGAAGCCTGAGTCATACAAAATATAAACCCATTATGGAATACGGCAAGGGCCAGCTATCACAAGCAAGTTTGATAACTTTTTGAAGGCTTTTTTTTTTTTTGGCCATCATGTTCTGTGGAATACAGATAGTCCTCAACTTATGACCACAATTGAGCCCAAAATTTCTGTTGCTACATAAGACATTTAAGTGACTTTTGCCCCATTTTAGAATCTTGGCAAAGTTAAGTGAATCATTGCAGTTCTTAAGTTAGTAACACAGTTGTTAAGAGAATCTGGCTTCCCCATTGACTTTGCTTATTAAGAGTCGCAAAAGGTGATCACATAGCCCTGAGACACTGCATTGGTCATAAATATGAGTCAATTGCTAAGCATATTCAGGGCTTTTTTTCTGGGGGAACTCACCGGAACGGAGTTCCGGCACCTTTTTTTTCTTAGACTTCTTTTGTATATTA
>JANHGC010003549.1:52827-64290 GCA_027560395.1 Boaedon fuliginosus
CATCTCTTTGTAGTTTTTATTAATGAATGGTCTCCTGAGACAGCTACTCCATTTTTAAATAAAGAAAGCAAATGGAAAACTTGAAAGAACAAAATGTTGCACTCACCAAACTACTTAGAAATCCGTCTGAGTTTTATCTAGTTGTAGTTCATATGACTTGCTCTCAATCCTCTCCCATTCCTCTAGAAAAGAGGCAAATACACTCCCTCCAATTTTAAGAACCTGCCTCCTAATTCTCTTCAGGGCAGACCACTTGGAGAATGTGTCCTCACAGATCAAACTCTTGACTCTTGTTCAGACTGAATAAACGCCTTGGACTGCAACAGAAAAGAAGTATATATCCAAGATTTTATTTATTTATTTATTTTTATTAGATTTATATCCCACCTCATTTCCCTGCTCAGGGGAACTTGAGGTGGCTAAGATACATTTGGAATAAACAAACATAAAATAAATAAAATAAAATAAAATAAAATAAAATAAAATAAAATAAAATAAAATAAAATAAAATAAAATAAAATAAAAAGTGTATGCGTTTGTGTGGGTGGTGTATATATGCAAACAATAAATTCATTCAGTGCCCTCAATCATTTCTTTATCTCCATTTCCCCTCTCTCTATAATGGGATGATTACTAGAGTATTACTGGATTATTTATAATGAGCCTTATCTAATTAATGACAGGCTATTAATTAAAGTATAGTTTACGAAGAATAATAAGTAACTAATCCCCAAAGCAATAGAAATTCCTCTCAAGTAAATATTTTTTGAAATGCTACATAATAGGGTACATAATGCTACATAAAAGGTACAGACATAATTTTACCAAAAATTTCCAAAGCAATAAAAATTACTCCTACCACAGCTTTAAAATCATAGGTTTACATTTCAGTGATTTTCATCCATATGGTAATATTTTTAAGAAGTTAACTGAATTTATTGCATTTGTTCAGCAAAATACAAATCAAGATAAGAAAAACGTTGAAGTAATGAATTTAAAACTAATGTAGCATGTTCCTATAATGTTTTATGAATTAACTTCTCAAATGTAATAACAAGGTTTTTTTAGTGCATAAAATAAAGCACATACCTAATATGGTAATAAATTCTATATTCTGTTCTTAATCTCTGTGGAAAAGTAGATCTCTAACAGGAGTCCTGAAGGAAAAAAAACCTGAGGTCTCAAAGGCAAGTTGCTCATCAATATAAATGCCAGGTGTGTGTTTGTGTGCCGCTTTACAAATCCCTAGTAAGACCACACCTGGAATACTGCAACCAATTTTGATCACTATACTACAAAAAAGATGTTGAAATTTAGGAAAAAGTTCAGAGAAGAGCAACTAAGATTATCAAAGACCTGGAGACTAAAACATATGAAGAACGGCTGCAGATTTTGGGTTGCCTAGTCTAAAGAAAAGAAGAATAAGGGGTGACATGATAGCAGCATTTCTATATTTGAGGGGCTACCACAAAGATTGGACTACTGTAATGCACTCTACATGGGGCTGCCCTTGAAGAGCATTCGGAGACTTCAACTGGTGCAGAATGCGGCTACACGAGTGATTAATGGGATGCCTTGGTATACCCATGTAACACCTATCCTCCGCGAGCTGCATTGGTTGCCAGTAGTCTTCAGGGGTATAAATTGAAATAATAAATAGATAAATAAATAAATAAATAAATAAATAAATAAATAAATAAATAAATAAATATTGCTTATAGAATCTACGAAGCAGACGGGGTGCATTAATATCCTGTGCCTTTACCCAAGACACGTCTGTGTCTGGGTATCCCTTCCATTTGACTAGATACTGTACAGTTCCCCTCCATTGTCTCGAGTGTAGGATCAGTTCTATTTCATATTCATTCCCTATGATCGATCCTGGTGGAACCTTGGAGGATTCCCGGGTTTCAGGTTTCACCTGTTTTAATAGGCTGCCATGAAACACTGGGTGTATCTTGCCCAATACTGGGGGTAGTTTTAAACGGACAGTGACAGGGTTAATGACCTCCACTATCAGGAAGGGGCATAGATATTTCAGTCCTAGTTTTCTGCAGGGGAGGTGTAGATATATATAATTGGTCGAACATATACCTGGTCCCCTACCATAAAGGGAGGTCCTCCTCCCCTCTTCTTATCTGCTTGGGTTTTATATTCTGCAGCTGCTTTTTGCAATGCTTTTTGTACATTAGCCCATACCCGTGGGAACTCATGAAGCCATTCCGTGGGATCTATTACATTGGTTTCGGCCTCTGATAGTTCAGGGATGGGGTTGAATTCTATCCCATTCACTATCTGGAATGGTGTGTATCCAGTGTTAACATGGAGAGAATTGTTACATGCCACTTCTGCAAACGGTAACATTTGAATTGGCTCTCTCTGCAGCCCCATTAGTGTTTGGGTGGTAGGCTGAGCTCAGGCCCTGGGTCGATCCGATTATCCCAACAAACGCTCTCCAGAATCGAGCGGTGAACTGCACCCCTCGATCTGTTATTATTTTTCTAGGAACTCCGTGTATACGATATATATGTTGCACAAATAGTACAGCCAACCTTCGAGCGGAGGATATCCCCTTACAGGGAACAAAATGTACCTGCTTAGAAAAGAGATCTACTATAGTCCATACCACATTGTACCCATTCACAGGAGGTAAATCTACGATGAAGTCCATGGCTATCACCTCCCAAGGTCTACTTGCTCCAGTTATGGGTTGTAACAAACCAATGGGTTTTGTAGTATGTGGTTTGGCTGTTAAATACACTCGGAAGTTCTGTACATACTGTTCAATATCGGATCGCATATTGGGCCACCAGAATTGCCTTTTCACTAGGTGTAAGGTTCTCACGAACCCGAAATGCCCTGCCTGTTTTGTATCGTGACATCGATGGAGAATGAGGGCCCTCGCCCTCTGTGGTATATACATTTTGTCCCCCCTTCCATGCTAAATCATCCCTAAGTATCAAAGAGGATTTGTTCGCGAACCACCATTCATCTGTTAACAACTCTTTATGGATATTGTCGCTTAAGTGTCCCTCAATGGTGGCATATCCGCATTGACCTATACGTGACTCTTTATTTGGTATTAAGGCCTGAACCACCTCCTCCCATTTGGATCTATATTGTGGCTTTCTGGACAATGCATCAGCCATAAAGATCTTCTTACTGGGGACGTACTTCAATTGGAAATTAAACTGTCTAAAGTATTCAGCCCACCTAGCCTGTTTAGCTGACAACCTACGCAGTTTTTGCAAGGATTCCAAGTTCCTATAATCTGTCCAGGCTTTGAACTGTTTGGCACCCTCTAACAGGTGCCTCCAGATTGTCAGGGCCCATTTCATGGCAAAAGCCTCCTTCTCCCAGATAGCCCAACCTCTTTCTGTTTCCGTTAGTTTCCGGGATGTGTATGCGCAGGGTTGCAACTGCCCTGCACTGTTCATTTGCAGGAGAACCGCCCCAACTGCCACATCGCTAGCATCCACCTGAACCACATCCGCCTGGGTGTTTTAGCACCGGTTCTCTAGAGAACAGGGTTTTCAATTTATCACCAAAAACTGATAGCTCCCCAGAGGGCAGTTGAATGTGGTCTTCCATTCGTCCCCTTCTTTCACCTGGACTCTATAATATGCCTCTCTGAGGTCTAATTTGGTGAAATACCTCCCTTTAGCCAGACATGACAAGAGGTCTTGCAGGAGGGGTAGAGGGTACAGAGGTTCCTCACAAACGGCATTTAGCCCTTTATAGTCCGCACACATCCTCAGACCCCCATCGTTCTTCTCCCTAAATAGCACTGGAGCGGCTATCTTTGACCGCCCAGGCCGAATGAATCCCCTGGCCAGATTTTTCTCTAAATACTCCCTCATACCTTTCATTTTCGCTGGAGTCATGGCATACATGCAGGACTTTGGCAAAACAGTTCCTGGGACAATGTCGATAGCATAGTCAGTGACCCTGTGGGGTGGCAAAAGATCACATTCGGTTTCACTGAAGACCCTACCCAAGTCCGAGTATTCTATTGGTATCCGGGGATCTAATCTCCCAACTGCCTCCTCTTGACGACACTGTTCTCCAGAAGGAATGTGGTTTACTCCGCTACTAATAAGCAATCGGATTCTCCAAAAACCACCCTCCCAGGTGATAGTTGGAGTCCACTTGTCCAACCAGGTGAGTCCCAAAATCACCAGATCAGACATCTGTGGACCTACCACAAACCGTATATACTCCCAATGCTCTCCCATGCCCATGCGTAACTCCTCTGTCATTTTCGTTGCTGGAGCGCCACCCAACAAGGACCCATCCATTTGCTCAAACCGGATGGGTTTCGGGATATTAACAGTACATATCCCTAATTCTTTGATGACTCTCTCGCTGAAAATGCACCTAGTGCATCCCATATCAATCAAAGTCTTATAATGTCCTACTTTCTTGCTCTAGCCTGACCACAGCTTGATAGGTATAAGGAATGGCATTATTGGATCGCTCACCATAGGGTCCTCTGGGACGTCTTCATCAGTGTCATAGGTACTAGCCGACACCACCGCGGTTGACATGCTGTCCCCCTCACTGGCCCCCTGTGATTTATCCAGAGTGGGCTTCGGATGACCTGATAATCTGCCCCGTTGTCCTGATTCCATAGAAGCCCTGCTGGACGCTGAAGACCTGGTGATCACGGGAGCCGTTACGGGTGCTATGGTGGGACATTGGGCTGCCCTATGGCCCAGCATGTTGCAATGAAAACATCGCATTGGTGCCTGGGCCGTCTGGAACTGACTCCCCTGATTCCCAGGTGCCCTAGGCCCGGGTGTTTGCTTCAGAGCTGGGGTCGTCTGCTGTTTACGAGGGGCTTTATCGGGCCACATCCGGAATTCCTTCAAGCCCATATCAACCTCAACAGCCTCCCGGTACCAATCTTGCAAGTGGGGTGGAAGTGCCCTATAGAAACAAACACGGTTAACTTCCCTATCAAGCCCACACTTGAATTGGTTCATTAACAGCTCCTCCAGCCAGGTTCTGAAGCGACCTGCCAATTGTCAGAAGTCCTTGATATACTCCTTAGCCAGTCGACCCCTCTGCCGGAGAGCTATGAGATCGGCCTCCACCTGCTTATCCCTTGAGGTATCCACCAACCGGGCTCTTAAGGCTTTCAGGAACAGCTCCACATCCACCAGTTCCCAAGCTCGCTCTGCATGAAGTGCGGCCACCCAGTCCACTGCCTCTCCTTCCAGCACCGCTGTTATTGCCACCACCATTGACCATTGTGATGGGTATGTGTCTCCAAACTGGTCCAGGTGGTCCACCACCTGGCACAGGAAAAGGTCAACCCTATCTGGATTGCCATCAAAGGACACTTGCAGAGGGGGCGGAGCCCAAACCCACTGATAATGTTGCCCTGGCTGCTGTGGAACCAGAGGTGGAGGGGCTGCGCATTGCTGGAACTGCTGTCTTGTAATCCCAACAGGTCCCCCCATGCTCTCCACTAATTGCTACTCGAGGACCCAGCTTCAGGGGCTGCAAAATGTCCACCCGGGATGATCCCTGGGCATTCTCCACGGCTCTTTTGCCCTGGCCCACCTAGCAGACCTGGGCTTCCAACCTCTCCCTGCCGCCAGGACTCGTAGTTGCTCTCACCTGCACTTTGACGGAAGCTAGCCTCCCCATACGTCTCCTGCAAGACATCAATTGTGCTGGATCCCTGTGCCATAGGGCTCCCGTCATCATTGTCCAGTGTCGGACCCGCCAATCTGTCGGAGGCGACTTATGGCTTTCGGGACCGTCCATCTGTTGATCTGTCTCATTCAAAAGGTCCCGCTGTTCTTTCGGCGCACTATCGGCATCCCGTCTCGTGCCGCCCCTTCCGGTGACGGCTTCTCCAGCTGGCTCATGGGCGTCAGCGTTCCATTCCCGTCTTCCAAAGCTACCACTGCTACCGCGTCTGCCAACTCCTCCACACTCCCCCCCCCTACTGCGCTTTCCATCTCCAATTCCGTGATACGAGAGTTGAAGTTATTTTTCTGTCAGAGCTCACTATGATCGGCGCGCAACAGACAAACACTTCAACTCCAGGTGAAGGCAAAAAGTGTCTACTTGCAGACACAGAACCAATAAGCCAAGCTATACAGGTATTTCCCTCAAAAATAACCTCAAACCCTGCATGCAACGTGCGTGTATATATAGTCACCACTCAGCACCACCCCCCGGCACACCCAGCCACCACCCAGTCCCACCCCCAGCACACCCAACATGGCTTGTAATGATAGCTTCATCTTGGTCCATCTCCGATGTAGAACCAGGTTCTGACAATGTATATGCTCTATATAAACCCACACCACTGCACCAATCTCGCCCAAATTTGCCACATACATACCTTATGGTGGCGAGATCAGCGCTGAGGGGGTCACCAACATCTTTACATGCTCTTTGCCCCCCAAAAAGTGTGGCAAAAGGGACACCCCTGAACAACAGATCCCCCAAAACAGACCCCCCCAACAACAGACCAAAACAACAGCTCATTACACAAAAAACCAGTACTGCACATATGCAGAACAGCCCCAATGATTCATGCTTGCCTTTCCTCACACACACACACACACACACACACACACACGGAGGAGTCCGCCATTCTCTTCCAGCCACAGGCCTCGCAGGGCATCTCAGCCAGGTGGCTCAGGTAACTGCCACACCAGCAAATATGGAGCTCCTCTCCCGCCGACCCAGAGTCTCTCACCTTGGCACCCAGGCTGCGGTGCGCAAAGCAACAGCTGATTTGTGCCCCAACCTGGGTCACCAACAGCTTATTTCCACAGCACCTGCCAAATCAGCTGTTGGCGGTGACTCCAGGTTGGTGCACAAATCAGTTGTTGCTTAGTGCAGTGCCCATCCTGGAGTGACCCTCTGCTCCGTCACCCTTGCATGCTTGCCCCCTCCCCCCACCATGCTTTGTGGAGGGGGGTGCATCCAGGCTGACTGTCTTGTCTGTGAGCAGTGCCCGCTGAGCCCTTGACATGACGGGGACAATCTGCCTTTGCTCCTCCGGGCTGGAGCAACTCAGGTCTCCTGCCTGGTCTCCTGCAGCGGTAGCAGCCCTGGCGAGACCTTTGGACAGCCCGGCTGGCCTTTCACTGCCCTCCAGGCTGGCTTCGTTGCCCATGGCCACCGTGGGCAAGCGGGGGCGCAAACAGCTGGCAGACAAAGGGGGCGGGAACCCACTGCCCCTTTGCCTGCAAGCCGCTTCCACCCCTTCTTGCTGACTGTAGGCTACAAAGCTAGCCTGCAGGGTGGCGTAAGCCCAGCCAGGCTACCCAAAGCTGTGGCAGCTGTGGGCAAACTGGCAGGGGACCTGAGCTGCTTCAGCCTGGTGCCACAGGCAGATCATCCCTGTCATGTCAAGGGCTCAGCAGGTGCTGCTTGCAGGCAAGACTGCAGGCCCAGAGGTGCCTCCCTCCACAAGGCACGGCGGGGGCGCAAGCAAGCGCGACGGAGCAGCGGGTCACTCCGGGATGGGCACTGCACTAAGCAACAACTGATTTACTCAGAGCCCCATCCCCGAGCGACCGTCTGCACCATCACTTCCTTGCCCCCCCTCCATGCCTCGCCCACTGCCCCTTTGCCCAAAAGCCGCTTCTGCCCTCTCTCACCGACCGTGGGCTACAAAGCCAGCCTGCAGGGCGGCGAAAGCCCAGCCGGGCTGCCCAAAGGGGGGGGGAACCAAGCAAGGCCAGGTAATCAGCTAGTTTAAGATAAAATAGACAATAATATTTTAAAAAGTAATTCAATGATTTATTGTCATCCTGCAGCCTCCCCAGCTGTAGATGTATTCTCACCTACTCTAGCAACTAGAGTTATGCTTCCACATATCTGCAGTGTTAGGATGCAGAAGACAATCCCACTTACATTATCCATAAAGTACTATACTGTTAAAAAAAAAAGCAACAATGATCTTGTTCTATCTTTATTATATTCTCACCAAGGAGAAGGATATCCTCATCTGCAAAGTATTGAAAACATCTTAAAATGTTTATAAATCTAGCATAGAATTCTATACCTGATCATTAGTTTGAGTTTGAGTTTTATTGAATTTGTACCTTGAAAGGGAACGCAAGGCAGCTTACAGCATATATAAGATACAATTCACAAAAAATTCAAACAGTTAAATATATACTCTAAAAACTTAAAACAATCCTCTTAACCACACAATACACTGCATTCATATAGGGAAACAGCCCCAAGCCCGCTGGTAAAGCCAGGTTTTTACGGCCCAGTGGAAGATTAACAAGCTAGGGATGATCTGAACTTCAACAGGGAGCTGATTCCAGAGGGCCGGAGCAGCAACAGAGAAGGCCAGAGAAGCATTCCCAACTTTTGGAGGCAAGTTGTTCCACTAATTGATTGTTGTCACTGTCAGGACATTTCTCCTTAGTTCTAGGTTGCTTCTCTCCTTGATTAGTTTCCATCCATTGCTTCTTGTCCTGTCTTCAGGCGCTTTGGAGAATAGTTTGACTCCTTCTTTATGGTACTATTTCTCCATCCCTACAGACATCATGTTACCCTCTTTTTATTGTTTCAGCCTATAATAGACATTTCTGATTTGTTCTAAATTCTAAACCAGGTTGTCTACATATCTTTCCTCACTGTGTTAAAGATAAGATTTCTATCTTTAACACAGTGAGGAAAGGTATGTAGAATATGTTTACATATTATAGTAGTATTGCTACTATGTTTACATATTATAGTAGTATTGCTCTTTTATTCTGGGCTTCTGTTAGGAAGATATAACAATGACACTGCAGGGAGGTGTGCTGAGCAAGACACTTTTTGGAAGCTCGTCCACAATACTGGATGTTCCACTTCCCAACTTATTTCTCCTCTCTTCTCTCCTCTCATCTAGTACTGCCTCTCTCTTTTCCTTCTACACCAGTTTCTGAATGTTATCCTTCCATTTTTATATCTGACAGCATTGGAATATTAAGTCTGTATTTTGGCAAATAAATCTGAAACCAGCCAACCATTTCGGCCACTGAGTATTTTTAAGAAACAAAATATTAGTGATTCTAATTAAGAACAGGCAGTCAGATCTGAACACAAGCATGTGTTATTGCTTTATATTATCATTGACTTGACCTCACACTTATAAATTAGTTTCTAGGACCCAATTATTAAGTGCTTTCCCCTCCATTCCGGCAGGAGAATTTGGATGGAAAATATCCCTTAACTGATTTCACACATCAACCACTGTGTTAAATGGTTCAGTAAATCATAGTCTAGTTGACACATAATTACCTCAAATTAGCCGTTACAATTTTAGTCTAGTTTATTCTAACAATCCAATTTATACGGTTAATGTATATGTCCATGTGTTATATATACCAAAAATTGGATTCAGCAAACTACTGATAACTTTATCATGAATTAGTATCTTATGTGCCTATAACCATGATTTTCTATTATTACTGTCAAATAACTGGAAATCGGACACTTCGGCGGAATACTAGAACTACCCAGAAATTTATTGGCAGAGCACTCTTTGCTTTCTGAAGTTGTCCGGAGTTACAGGTAGAAATCATTCCCAGTTCTATCCGATGACACTCGAGATTGAACTGTTCTTCAATTTTCACATACCATGCCATGCAAAACAAGGCTTTACTTCTGAAAGAAGAAAAGAAGGAGAGTTTGCGCTGATAAACTACGAAAAGGAAACTAATCGAGAACACTCCTGTGCCAAGATCATGACACATTCGGATAGCCTTCTCATCCGAACTACATTTCCCAGTGTCCTTTGGTGGATCTTGAGAGGTTCCCGGAAGTTTTTCCGAAAATTCGTCAGTAGAGATCCGATGTCGTTTGGTAAGCGTTTCTGCGTTATTTCTTTTTGCCTGGAGTAGGCTCTTGGCTCTCTGGTCACGTCCTCTTGGCCTTTCGCAAAAGTTGCGCCCTGATATAGAACCTTTAGCTTATGCCGTTTAAATAGTATAGTTGGGCAGTACTGGTGACTGGTATTGTCCACGTGTTAGAATGCCTCTTCCACTCTTCTCATCCTTCCGTAGTTGAATCTCCCATTCTGTGGCACTTGCACTCCAACACAGTTTACCACTCAGAGTCGCTGGGAGCAGGGCGGCATATAAATTAAATTATTAGCACCAAATTTGGTGGCTAAATTATGTTATTTTTTTACCCCGAATGATTAATAAATACCAGTCAGGGAAAATCAATAAAATGAGAACAATGTCCTAACAGACAGCTCATTATTTCTGCCTTCTCCGCTGTTTAAGCCAATTTATTACAAAAGCTTTAAGACTAATTGCCTAGGAATCTGCAATATTAGGTTATTATCGTAAACTGAATTTAAATATTTTAAGTATAATACAATTACAAACTTACAATTCATATTATACCTGTTTGTGAATTTAATGGTTTAATTCTAAACCAGTTCGTTGTTTCACAGCTCAAGACACAACTGTGTTAGAGCCTGCCTTTTCCTGTATAAATTTACCCAAGTTCCAAAACAGATAAACCTTCTGCTTTCCAGATAGTGCTCACTTATAAGATTGAGCCAGTCACTGTGACCACATGTTAGCAAGATTTAGAATGACAGTGAAATGGTTTCTCATTTCTGCCTTGAAATCTTTCACGGAGAATTTCAAATACTACTCTCCAAACTAAATGGATGGCAATAAAAGTCAGAATTTTTACATTTCCCAGAGATACTGTATGGAACTCTCTTCCTAAAATACTTGCCTAATGATGCTTCTTTCTCTTTTCAGTGTTGGCTTAAAATCCTTTTTTTTTAAAGAATTCATGTCTATTTTAAAATACTAAAGTAGCATTTTAACTTTTATTATTTGTTCATTCATTATATTTATAACATTAGTTTGTTTGAATCACTTTAAAATCCGTATTGGAATAAAGATGTAAGGAGAGCCAGTTGTGTAGCTGGACTGTTAACAGAGAGACCCCTAGTCCTCCCTTAGGCATGGCAACCAGCTGAATGACTTTGGGCCAGTCATCTCCTGTCAGCCTAATTAACAATGACAAGCTAGCTGAAAAACAAAACCCCATGTAACACCATGCATTGATAAGAACTAGGCAAGCACAATGTAAAACAAGTGGATTCTGAAAATAACTGGGACAAATAGTAAGAACAACAAGGATGAATGTGTAGATGATGGGGGTGGGAATAAGTTAAAAAGCAATCAAGTTGTGTTAATTCTGCTTAGATTTGGGACTGATGAAAGACTAGAGACAAGCAGTCATGTAAAGCCACACCATGGCAGCAGTATCTGTTGCATTCAAGTAATATTTTGATAAAGAACAGATTATTATTAAACAGATTAATATTATTAATAATATTTATTATTAATATCTTCTGCCTATTATTTTCTTTTTTAACTTTTCTTCTATAGTTTGGTGTGGTAGTTAAGATCCTGGCCTTGAAAAGGGAGAGGGTGTCCCAGTCATCCCTTCGGGTGATGG
>JANHGC010003549.1:64390-78550 GCA_027560395.1 Boaedon fuliginosus
TAGATAGATAGATAGATAGATAGATAGATAGATAGATAGATAGATAGATAGATAGATAGATAGATAGATAGATGAAATTTATATGGTAGGCACATAAATACTATATTAAATGAGGGACAATAATTTTTGACTGTTCATTACAAAAAGATTAAATAGAACTGTTTAAAATAAAGGGGGAAAACAAGTCTTTCATGGTTTATATATGACTTTTGGTTTCTTCTTATTTTTGCAATATCCTAATGCTACCTTGAAAATGTGCGACTTTCAAGCAGTGCTTCTCAGCCATGGCAATTTCCAGGTATATGGACTTGAGATCCAAAATTCCACAATCAATATGGCCATTGATGGTAATTCTGGGAACTAAAGTCCATATACCTGGAAATTTTGAAGGTTGGTTTAGAGGACCATGACTAATGAAGTCATAGTCAATAATGACTGTGAATATGAACAAGTTTCCAACTATGGAATTAAAATAATGAATTCTTAGGCAATGAGTAGACTTTGTATTGTTAATTGCTCTCTAGTAATGCATGGAGCAGTTGAAATACTGGAGTAATTACCTTGTTATTGACTTAACATATTTACACTAATGAGCTGACTTTCAAACAGGAATGAAACCTGAATTGATTTCTCCAAATTCCACTCTTTAACCAGCTACCATGGCCACAGCTTCAAGGAAATCTATTTTGCACTTGGCAACTTTCATCAGGAAGCCTTTGCTAACTGGTAAGCATTGTGCATTCTCTGGGTATTGGATACAAGAATATTGCTTCTTTGTGGCCAGGAGAGTAGTGACTTTACATTAGAAATCAACAGCCCATTCCAATCTTTCTGAAAAAATGAACATTATGTCAGATATTGGCTATCTGATAATCCTCCATGTGGTGGCCTTCCTTTGCTCAAGAGACAAGGATGTTGTCACATAAAGCTATGTTATTTGGCTTGGGTTGGAACAGAAAGAATTGACTTCAGTGTAAAATTGATTAAGCTCTTTTCTATTCATTCAGTACTAGTCAGTTTATGCAAGAAGAAACAGTTCTATTTCTCTGATCTTTGCTTAGTTGTCAGTGTCTTTACAGATAGTCCTTGACTTATGACCATTCATTTAACAACTGTTTGAAATTATGACAGTACTAAAAGAAGTGACTTACAACCCGTCCACACTTACAATCATCACAATCTCTCTCTCTGTGGTCACACAATCAACATTTGGGGCTGGCATATATTTATGAGGCTTACAGTGTCCCATGGTTACATGATTACCATTTGCAACATTCCCATGGGTTTTCCACAAGTAAAATCCATAGGAAAAAGCCAAATTTGCTTAACAACTGCATGATTCCTTAATGACCACAGGCTAAAAAGATGAAATTGGGTATGATTCATTTAGCAACCACTTTACTTAGCAACAGAATTTCCAGTCTTGGTTGTGATTGTAAATTGAGGACTTCCTATATTCATGGATAAGGAAATATAATGGCATTTGGGATGATAAGAAATATAAATTCCCAAGACTACATCAGTTAAGATGAACAAATAATGCAGCTTCAGTGGCAACTTTAGGTATAGCAGATGAGCAGAAAAAGAACCTTGTTGGTCTTCCTTTTTTCAAAATGTAGAACTCAGTACTAGTGAGTGCTATTGATTGACATAGTGTATACTTGGATTCCCAACATATATAGTCTTGTCTTAAATGTCCATGAACATCCATATCCCTTCCCCACCTCACCCCTTTTCAGTATGTTCTAAATCAGCCTTCCTCAGCTTGATGTCCTCAGTTCCCATTATTCCAAGGTACCAAAGCTGAGGATTGTGGGAATTCCAATTCAAATTATTGGAGAACAGCAAGTTGTATAAAATATAGAAATCCCTTTTCTTTTTCTTTCAAAGTTGCCGTTTGATTTATAAGTTTTGAACAGTGAAACAACTGGATTCATGCTAGAATTAAAACCCCTAAATTTATCATCAACCCCTAGATTAGCACTACAAGGTATAACCTTGGTGGTATTTTCATTCCCATAATGTTAAAAGAGACTGACAGTCTAGTGTGTATTCTGTTACTAATACTATTTAGCTCCTGTATTTGCAGATGCAGCCATATTTCATGCCTGTCCCAAATCTACATATTCACCACTTCCGGATGACTATAACTGGCAAGTATTAACTATTCTACATGTTATCACTATTAATTTACAAAGACTGTTAGATGTGTACTGAATGGGCTGGTAATTGAATTTCATACAGTGTGCCATCACAATATCCCCATTACACTGCAACTTCCTGGTCTTGTGTGGGTTGAAGACAAATGCAAAAACTGGTGTGTGTCTTTGTTTTAAACTAACCAGCCTGATACATTGATTAGGTTTAATTAATATATATTATTTTAATTTCTAAACAGATAATAGCAGCTTTTTCATAAAGGTTATTTAAACTGTGAAATAACTATCACTAGGACAGCAAATCCTGCAGAAGAATTATTCACAATATGTGGAAGAGCATACAAAGCAGCTGTCTTTTTTGATTCTGAAAACTGCTTCCATCTCTTTCTGCATTTATATTGTTCTTTAATTATGAAAGGGAAGTGGTATATGCAGGGTTTCTAGAAGTTGGTTCACAAAGAAATTGTCTAGCCTTTCTGCAAGTTTATATATTAGGGGCAGAATATAAGCAGGCTTGATAGAGCCAGTATGGTCCAGTTTCCAAGTTAGCATACTATTACCCTATCTCCTGAACTGAAATATATATTGTTCTGAGGCAACTCAGAATGTTGGGAAATTTGGCTAGAAAATTGACACAAGTGCCAAAAAAACTTGAATAACCCTTCAAATATTTAATACACGTTGGATCTCCTTTTTACTTGTATTACTGTAGAAGTACCAAATAGTTACGTTCATTAATAGTTTTCAACAGAAGTATTGAATTATCTTCTTGTTCTTTGTGTTCATATCATATTATGGGGACGCAATTTTGCATTTCACCCATCACTTTGTCCGGTATGCAGCATCAATGGAGCATATGCCTATGGCTATCATGTCTTCATGCAGGCAGTTCATCCATCCCACAGAAATATTAAATATGGGTGTTTAAAATTTTGTTGTGTTTAGATTACAAATACCACCTTACAAAGACCACCTGCAGTTTATATATTGCATGTTTGCTTGTTTGGTTTTTTATGTTTATTAAAATACTTAGTTATTGAATATATTTTGGCAACTTTTAATCTTGTTAGTGTCTTTTAGTTAAATATTTTACAGCTTATTCAAAATAATTACTGTTTAGTATATTTTCCGTAAATTTTAATTAAAGCATTATCTCCAATGCCATTTTTAAAATGGCAGGAATGTTGATGTCTGCTTTATTTTCTAGCAAAGTTGAACTTGCTATGACAACAGATGGAAAGACAATTGTTTGCTATCATCCTTCAGTGGACATTTCATATGAGCACACAAAAGTAAGTTACTGAAAATTTCATCTTCCTGAAAGTTGTTACCAGTCCTAGGTAATTTTATTATTATTTATTATTCATATTTATACCCCATAATATGAATGTGATTTACAAGGTAAGATCATAAAAGGTAAGTACGGGAGGTAGCAAAATTACATTAATTACCTCAGATACTTTGAGCTACTTTCAAACAGATGACATAGATTCAGGTCATATAGTGGGAAAATGGTGTCCCGATAACCTCAGTACTATTAAAAGAAGTACAATATTGGCTTTAACCTTAAATGTTGTTCAGGATTATTTTAAAAGGTGTAAATGCTTTCATTGATTATGGATTATCTTGAGTTCAGTTATATAAATAATAAGCTGTAGGGGGGACTTTGCTCCATCTCTAAAGTTTTGAGACAGTGATTCTAATATTGATTGGAATAACATTTAGAGAATAATACTTTTATTTCACACACAATTATTATATGAATTCAGTGCCACAAAATATGTATTGACTCCCCTAGGTTAAAGGGAGTAGGCAGAGAGGATAAGCAAGTCTTCCAGATTTAAAGGGAACATATTGCTGGATATATGTGATTAGGAGGGAAACAGTAAGAAAGTCAGCACTGTCTGCAAAGCATAAGCTTTGCAGGTAAATTTCCTGGAGAAATATGGCTGCCTATTGTTGGAAATGGGCTGCTAGGCTAAATATACACACTAAGAAAAGTCTTATAAAAACCTTTGTAGTAAGGTCTTATTAGAAAGGCTTTTTACAAAACTTTCCTTGGTTTATATTAGTGTTAATAGTTCTGCTGTCTTGTATTCCTAGCCTGTTAACTGTACTACAGTCAGATAGTACCAGCTCATTTGGATGTGTAGTGTTAGTAAATGGAATCTCTTTGAAAAAAATAGACTTTTAGTTGTATTTCCTAATTTGGATGACATATACTTTGACAGCCCATTCCACAACTAGACCCAGTGACCTATAAAGAAGAAACACATGATCAAGTCCTGAAATCTAAATTAGAAGAAAACGAAGTCTACAAGAATGAGCCTACAATTGAGACACTTAGTAAAATGTTTTACACAACCAAACATCGCTGGTATCCTGTAGGACAGTAAGTATTTCTGAAGGTATCAACTGTAAAATCAAAATGGAATGGAATTACAATATTTCAAGTTCTTTCCTGGTGCATAACTCAAGTTGAATGTGTACAGTATCACAGGATTGGTCTGCATTTATTGACTGATTAGGGTTCAAGGGTTCACCCCTTAGGTTCATACATTCTCTGGAAATAATAGAGAAGTGTTTGGAATTTGCATGAGCAGAGCATTTCTCTGCTACTTATTAAGGCAGCCAGATTTTTTTTTCTGTGAGCCTGAAACACCCACAGCATTCATGCACTTATAGTTCCTCACATTTTTATCCTTCTGATTACCCTATAGGTAGATTAAGGCGGTTGAATGAGTTTCCACAGCTGAGAGTGAATCTGAACTATTTCTATGGTCTTGGACCAGCACCTTAAGCACTGCACCAAAACTAAAAATAATTCCATATGCATCTTGGATGAAAATGTCTAATTGCTGGGGAAATTTGGGAACATGTTATGCTGAGTAGACAGTGATATCAGCAGTACTTCTAACATTTAGATTCAAGAATTAACTGTTTTTAGAAGTTAAACTATGCCAATCATTGCTCTTTCTTCTAGCTCAAATAATTTTTTTTAAAAAGGTACAAAATTATTTGACTTTACTAAAGCTGTGGATTCAGTTTGGATTCAGAAAGTCTGGTTATTGTTCTACATTCTCTAAAATGTAGGAGAACTGTGTTGTGCAAATACTTTGCTTTTTATTTATTTTTTTGTCAGATCTTGGAACTCTTAGGAATGTGATAACCTCATAGATAATGTGCATGCAGTTCTTTTATTCCTAAGAGTTAAGTTTGCCTAGGAATGGCTTCACTAGCAAATTTTGTGAGAAATATATTCTGGAGAATGTTTAGTTTTACATTTGTATTTTTCAAGACTGGAACTAAGAACAAATATTTATAATTTATTGCTTAGTGGTTACTCCATATGCTACTTGGCCAATAAATACCTATCAATGAGATTGCTTCACAGTGGAAGTAGTGAAAAAGTATCATGTGATTGCAGCCTGTATGTCTTTGGGAAGTTGATATGCCTTTAGCCCAGTTGATGTGCACATGAAATGCATTCTAAATGTTTTGGTGTCAATCATATGCTCTTAAAGGAATATGCAGCTTTGGATGAGAGGCAGTTTGAGGAAGTTTCAGGTATGTCATTGATTTCTATTATGTGCAAGAAAGATCAAGAAGGTAGTGAATTGGATGTATTCATATTGTACTTATGCTTAGAATGAACAAGGTTCCTGTCAAGCCCTCAGAATTAAGAAAGACACATAGTGATTCATCAAGCAGATTTCTATCTCTAGACAGAATCTTGCCAGACTAGAGCACTGTACTATACAAGCCTATACTTTGGGAACTATTAGGGAGCAGCTCTTTTCACTCTCTTTCTCTCACACAAACTATCTGAATTGAGTTGTCTCTTACTCCTCTGGAATCCACACCCTCCATTTTAGGACTATGGATCAGTACAATCCACCACAATTCCCTTTGAATTTGGTCTCCCTTCAGTCAAAACAATAGAAAATTTGTTATATGATTACAGAAATTGCAGAAAAAACTGTTTAATTATTGGATTAATATAACATAATTTTAACAGTTTTTCTTTATAAAGATAACATTTTCAAACATAACTATTAATAACACTCCTAATCTCTTTAAAAACAAGTATTTAAATTATTTGGTGTCTGAGGCACTAGCTTAATATATCTTCTGTTTTTTTTATTTAGGTATCACACTAGACGCAAGAAAACCAATACTTCTAAAGACCGATGAAATTACATTTGTCTTTATCATCATGGAAAACTACTTTCTGTAGATGGAGTATTCACTTCTAACTAAATCCTTACCAATTTCTCTAAATAGTTTGTAAAATCTAAGGATATGCAAAATAGAAGTTTCATTTCCAAATATTGCTAGCTAAATTGAATTGGTATATGTGAACCACCAGAGGGCACTACTGTACAAGAATTCAGATTTATTAGTTTTTTGGGAAGGGGGAATCTGGGTGTGGGCATGTGAGAGAATATGTTAACAATTTGCAGCCAAAACCAGAAATAAAAACCAAATAATAAACTTTATAAAAAGTATCTTGTTACCCATTGAAAATTATTTTGTATCTCTTTAAAAATAATGATCAGATTTTCTATTCCAGAAACTTTGTTAAATTTGTCAGAATGAGAATGACAGAAAAACAAATGTTCAGTATAAGTGTAATCTGCTATGGGCATAGGATTTTGTTCACATATTGTAAAATCTTATACAAATTAAAGGAATAGAAAGAAAGTAGAAGTGCAGAAAAGAAATAAAAGGGAAAAATAGAAAAATAATAAGTAAAATAGCATCACAAGTATAAATAATTTACAAACTTATTATCTCTTAAAATACAAATGATCTCTTTCCATATCCCACCCCTCATCTATATAGAAATCCATAAACCACCATCCTTACACTCTTGGTATCAGCAAAAGTCCATTTTTATCCCTTCACAAGAGATTCTTCAAAACTTTTAACAAGTCTCTTTTGTAAATTCAGTATAGGAAAATTATCTATATTGATTTATTGTTTCTATTTTGGTTTATTGTTTTATATCCTTTAATTATTAAAACAGCTGGTTTCTTTTATATGTTTAATATCTTTTTACATGTCATTCTTGTACCCCATCATTTGTAAATCCACTTTCAACTCTCGTCAGGCAAAACTTGTTCCTCTTCCATAACATGTTTTAGGTTCAGTCTCTCCATAGAGGCAGATGTCTCTGTTGACAGTATTAACTTCGGAATCCTTTTTTCAAAAAATACCTTCCAATATGTCCAATGTTAGAATATTTTGTTCCATTCTGTAATTCTACAATCAAGTTTGTGTTTTCTTGTCTTCATTACAATAGCAATAGCACTTAGACTTATATACCACTTCACAGTGCTTTACAGCCATCTCTAAGCAGTTTATAGAGTCAGCATCTTGCTCTAACAATCTGGGTCCTCATTTGATCCACCTCGGAAGGATGGAAGGCTGAGTCAACGTTGAGCCTGGTGAGATTCAATCTGCCAAATTGCAGGCAGCCAGCAGGCAGAAGTAGCCTGCAGTACTATTCTAACCACTATGCCACCTCTTTGAGTTCCCTTGTGTCCAATTTTTAAAATCTTACTCTTTCCACAGAAAGAGTTCTTTATAATTCCAAAATCTTATTTCAAATTCATCTGGACCCTTAGTCTGTAACTTTCTAAAGTCATATTTTAATCATCCTTTTCCTGCTTATTCCCCCCCAATTTTTTTTAAGTTCTCAAATTTGTAGTTAAAACTTTCTTTTGCTAAGGATTGAAGGGAAACTCACCGCGTGCTGTCAAAATCATCAATAGAAAGATTTCTAATAGCTGAAAACTTCTTGGAGCCTAATTGTAGCTTATTCCATAATTAATGAAACTGTATAAATGAGAAATCCAACCTAAAAATCAGATGAAAAAACGAAAAATACTTTATTAGAAGCATAAGAAATTATTTTATTAGCTTTGTAGTTTTTAACAAGAATAGGATAAATATATTTTGGAAAAATATTCCACAAGGGTCAACACTGGAGGGGGAAAAAAGAGAGCATTGTATTGCTTTTATATGGAACTGGCTTGCAAACTCTTACAGTGATTGTAAAACTATGGAAGCTTGAGATCAGCTATGCAGATTTATTTTGGAGGAATTAGAATGTTCAGCCCATGTTTATTTCTAAGCCCAGTGTAGTGTCAGCATACTATGAAAATGTGAAATGCTCCAAGAGAGCTGCTCCTTAAATGTAAAGGTAATCCTTGGCTTATAACCACAATTGAGCCCAAAATTTCCATTGCTAAACAAGACATTCATTAAGTTGGCCTTCCACAGAGCCATGAAGACCTGGTTCTGTCGGCAGGCGTGGAATTGATGAATCCCCTGTGAGAAGATAGTATGTGTGATGTATGATTGTGGTTAAGAGTTGTTTTTATTGTCATTTTACTGTTTTATTATGTTTTATTGCTTGTATTTTTAACCCGTGTTGTAAGCCGCCTCAAGTTCCCCTTGACTGGGGAAGGGAGGCAGGGTATAAATTTAATTAATTAATAAGTGATTTTTGCCCCATTTTACAATCTTTCTTGCCACAGCAAATCACTGCAGTTGATAAGTTAGTAATTCAGTTGAGAAAATCTAGCTTCCCCACTGACTTAGTCAAAAGATGACATTACCCTAGGACATTACAACCATCATAAATGTGAACCAGTTGCCAACCATCCAATTTTTATCACATGACCACAGGGATGGTGCAACAGTCATAAGTGTGGAAAATGGTTATAAGTCACTTTTTTCAGAGCAGTTGTAATTTTGAACCATCACTAAACAAACTGTTGTAAATTGAGGACTACTTGTACAGAAAATTGCAAGAGAGATATTTGTCCTTGAAATAACTCATGAACTCCAGAAACAGTCTGACTTTCAAACACTTCAGGATTGTGCAATACTTATTCAAACATCTGCTCCATTAAATTTGGTGCAGCTTGCTTTGGGGTAGACATCTATTTTCATATGAAAGAAGGCTGTGCACAAGTGTGGATCCCATTCCCACTTTCAACTGACCTTCTATGTTTCCCGGTTTGACTGAGTATGTTTCCCGGTTTGACTGAGTATGTGATACTCTACCAGGACTGAACAAGCTTCTTGGATGAAAAGGGAAAAGAAAGAAAAATATCCCCAAGGAAGTCCAAGAAAAGTACCTTTGGGACAACCATGATTTGGATGACAGAATCTCCATAGACATTTACTATACCAGGAAAATATCCAAAGGGTACAAGTAGCATTGTGATTAAAATGCCCCAGTTAGCAGTAATGTTACCTATAACGTGAGTTCAAAGTCAAAGTTGAGACTTCTCCTGAGCAGCTTTAATATTTCTAAACTAAAAATTGGCTTGCAGGCATCAGTTTTTACTTTCCAGTCAAGCTCGTGAAGCTGATTTTGGGCTCGGATATTCTTGAAAGTAAAGGTGATGATAGAGACTGGGGCTGGGCTTTGCAGTGTGTCAGATTCACTTTTTAGAAAAATTAAAAATATAGAAAATTGATGCAGAGCCTTGTGGCCCTGAGAGCCATGTTGTAAATACCAGAATTAACTCAAAAATTGTGATTCACAAACCACATATATTGGTGCTTAAAAGATTGTAAACCCTTTAGAATTTTCAAGATTTCTGTATAAATACTACCTAACACATGATCTGTTCTTCACATGAGTCCCAATCACAGTAAACAAACATAATAGTTCATTTATGAGAACAGGTCATATTTTAGAGCATATTCAAAAAGGCTCACAAACTTTTAAACACTACTGTAGCATGCCTAGTCAAAACTGAATTACCTACATGATCATACAGAGTCATGTGAAAAAAGGATCAGATTATGTGACTAAGCAAGAAGAGGGTGAAAAGAGTAAAGTACCTTTCAATCCAGCATCTGTTTTTCATTAAGCAAAAATATTGGGAGACGGTTATGTAACTTAACTGTCTCTTAACTCCTAATTTGATAGCATAGTCTCAAAATAGCTTATATACTAAGTAACTTGTCAAAACACAAAAGATTATTACATAACCATTATTAAGATGATCCGTGCATAACACCTGTGCCAACAGGGAAAAGAGAGCAAAGCCAGGAAAACAAAATGCTAAAGTCATGGGTGCGGAACATCCATCACCCACAAGAAATACATTTTGCCAACCTCTTTCTGTCCAAAAGCTATTTGCACTCTCTTATACTAACATGGGGAGATGCTTTCGAATAATCTGATTTTGTGAGCTACAAAAAAAAAACTGTGGAAAAAACCCTAGCTCTTTAGTACAGGTTTTCCTGGAAAATAAGAGAAATCTAAACCCATGCAGCTGGAGTTATTAAAAACATATTTCAATGGCAGAGTGTAATTGAATACAATGGAGATTCCAAGAGCAATCCCTGCTGAGAGATGAGAAAGAACCCCCTCCAAAATGCTGAAGAACCACTGCTATTCAATGGTTGGTTTTTCTCATTGTGCTAAACCAGTATGTATACATGAATATAGTCATTGCTTAAGTATACATACAATCATTAGTAGCACGTGTGAACTTCCTGCAGTCCATGCTGTGGTCTTTGATAACTGCTTCACTCTAGTCCCTATTTGATGTACTGTAAGTGATAAAGCCTGCAGGAGATCAGTCAAAAGAACTTTTAATCTCCTATGTACTTATCTGGGAGCCAGTTGCACTGATTCACCCATCTTTCCCTTTTAAGGAATCAAATATATAATTTGATTTTGTCTTTTAGTAGGGGAAATAATACAGGCATCAAAGGAATTTTTAAGAATGCATCAAAATACTAGTTTTTATCACATTAAATTATTACAAAGATAAATGAAACAAACAGTAGCCTTACTTCATACACCAGAATGCATAAAAACATGTAAAAGGCTTAGCAAATCTCCTCAGTTCCATTTTCTGAAGCATATCTACAATTGTTTGCCATAATTTGCAAGAAACTTAAACCTGATTTTCCTGTTTCTCAATTCAGAGAAAAGACTGTTTATTCTAAGAGAAGGACAAAATGTATATAAAATGAAATCACTTCTATACTGTAATTAGCAGCTAGGAAGAATTGGACATAGTAATGCAGTTCTTGATACAATTACTGTATACATTATTTGTGTGTATGGATTGTCTATCCATGGATTAAATAAAAATAAACAGAAAGACCACTACATCCACAAGGACTATTGGCAGGTGTTATAATTCATCTGAACACACTATAGAGATTGTGCTATATCCTTTCTGAAAAAATAAGATTACACAGGATATCTAGGTTCGTAGGGATGAAGTGCCAGTTGCTACTGTAGGCTGGTGTACCATAAACTACAATTTACATATTAGATTACTGAAATGTGTCCAGTGAAGGGCTGCTTTTCAAAATAATTTGTGAACAATAATTAGTTGAAGACCCATGTATGCATTTGTTTGAAATAGAATTGGGAACTTTTATCCAATTGTGCTTGAGCATTTACAACTGCACAAGTTCTTCAGTATGGCTGAACTGGTAGCAGTACATAACTAATCTTGACTGAGTCCTATTCCCCTCCCTCAAAAAATGTAAGCAGAATCAGATCTTAGTGTAGTATTTGAACTCGTGACTGTTAGGTAATCTCCGAGTTGTAGGCTAGATTAAGAGGGCAAAAGCAAACAAGCAAAACAAAAAAGCATCCTGGAAAAGTCCATCCTGGACTATGGCAAGCGTTTTCCATTACAACCAAGATTACATGGATATGTGCATGTCTCAGCTAGAGGGAAATTATTTTATTTTCGCATTGAAAAGTATGGGTCCTTCCCCATGTCTTTCACCATCAATATCATTTATTACTCTAATAAATTCAGAACTGCAAAATTGTAATGCAAAATAAAAGGGATTGGAGAAAAAAAAATCAACAAAACCCAGCACTTTCCAAAGTTTCTTGAAGTTTTCTTTTGCTAAATATTTCAGCTACTTACTTGATTTATATTCCCTTCTGGTTGGAAAATTCCCTAAAAAGATTAAAAAAACAACCCCTCTTAGGTCTACCTATGAAAAAAAATGAGTTGCTACTACTGTAATCTATTTCTAAACACAATGAATTTACAAGGTAAGCAGGGGCCTTTCTTCCTTCTAACTTACCCAACTTCACTGCAATATTTTCAATTAGCACAAAAACTAATTCCAAACTGCATGGGTGCCATTATGTAAAACTTGGATCTCAAGAACTATGTTGGCTCATGTGGGGAGGGAGTGGCATGTAATACACATCCTGAATTCTCAGAATTGCTCAATTTCTGCCTGAATTCTTAGAATTACTAATTTAAAAAAAAATTAAGAACTTCCATCTAGTTGTCAGATATGCATAAAACACTTACAGAAATATATACCAAAGCAAATATAAAAGTAACTCATTAATTTCTCCAAATATCACAGATTAGACTTTAAATTTGGAGGTTTCAATTGTTTGTTTGCAGGTTGTTTGTAGGTTGTTCATATTTAAAAATATTTCCAGATGTAAATAAATGAAGATGTTATTTAAGATCTACACCATTTGCACAACTGTTAGCCAAAGTTTCTTTCTCCTTCATAACAAAATAAGTAAATTAAATTTCTAGTATCACTCCAAGAATGCTCATAGTTTACAAGTAGTCTTTCTCTTGCCTGAATTGGACCTGCAAGTACCAATCACCTGTTTGAGAAAACTGAAACGAATATCAATCTTTCAGGTACCAATCCCGTTTGAGAAAAGTACCAATTTGAGTACTGTTTGAAAAAACTACCTGTTCAAGTACCAATCACCTGTTTGAGGAAACCTTAAATCTGATAATTAGTAGTCATGTTTTTATGGGTATGATTAGCAAAATAGTGTAATCCCACACTTCCTTTTTAGAAGGCATTGCACCAGCTTCAACAAGCACTGCAGAAACTGTTCCAGCACCCATGCTTCCTCCATCTCAGCAGTTAAAGGGTTTAGAGCTAACACAGACGTTCAGACTTTCAGATAGTCCTAGTTTAAATCCCATGCACTGTTGTTTAACAGGATTTCAGATAAGGTGATTGGCATGTATTCATTAAATTATAAGACAAACTTATGACCAAAGTAGAAAATATAAAATGCATATGTTTTCAACACTCATATTTTTTTTTAAATGTTGAAGAGTTTACGTTTATAACAATACAGGAAGACAAGATTAAATTCAGGTTTGAGAAAGACATTAAAATTGTAACACTGAAAAGGAAGATTATTGACATTGGAGGGACATGACTTGTTGACGGGATGGCATACTTTTCTATGTTATGAGGGAAGTAGGACACATAGTTATTTTAAGAGACATACGATAAGGTGATCACTATTAAATATTTGGGAGAGGATCAAAGAACAACACTATATAGAAATCTCTGGATGGATATCAACCATTGAGGCAATCATATACCCAAATTTGACAGATCTGGGGAAAATTTTTCGATATAAGGACACTTTGAAGAAGAATGGAGAGCTGAAAGTGAGAAAAGATTTAACTGAACAAGGATTGGACATTACATGGTACTCTTATTGGCAAATATAATCTAGATATAAAGAAGATAAAAAACAGACTGGTTTTTGATTACAGAATACAGAACTAGATGAAATATTGAGGGAAAAAGAGGAAAAATTGATAACAAATTTATATGAATACTTGTTAAGATTTAACCTAGCAGAAGAGCAAGTGAAATAAATAATGATAGCATGGGCAAGGAACTTTGGATATAATACAGAATTAGAAAAATGAGAGGATTTGTGGGGGGAAAACTATTCTTTAACAATTTCAGTAGCATACAAAGAGAATCTGTATAAAATGTTCTATAAATGGCATTTTGATCCAGCTAGCTAAGCAAAAATGTTTAAAAATAAATCTATGAAATGTTGGAAATGCCAGCAAGAACCTGGCTCATATTACCATATGTGGTGGACATGTGAACATGCAAAAAAATATTGGTTAAACATACGAGAGTGGTTAGAAAAACTGACATTACAATACATAGAATTGAAACCAGAAATATTTTT
>JANHGC010003550.1:44821-55087 GCA_027560395.1 Boaedon fuliginosus
CGCCCATCCAGTCACATGACCAACAAGCCACACCCACCCAGTCACATGATAGCCTAGCCACGCCCACCCAGTCACATGATAGCCTAGCCACGCCCCCATTACATGACCACCAAGCCAGCCCAACCAGTCACATGACCACCAAGCCATGCCCTGAAAATTTCCCTTATTTTCAAATCCAAAACTTGACAGGTATGATCTGAAACCATTAGATCAGAAAAAGCTAGAATACTTCTTTTGAGTGACACATCTGCTTTGCAAAGCTAACTATTGCATCTATTATTGCTGTCTCTATGGATTCCCTCTGAGGAGCACATAGCACATCTCAAAACAACAGTTTCTGGAATGGCCTGAATGAGAAGTCACACATTGTAAGGATAGCATGCAAAACTGCTACGTGCACACATGTCACTTACACTGCTGACACAGAAGGTTGATGCATGATTATGGTACTTTAGCCAAGCTTAGTTGGAATGTATCAAACTTTCAATATCTCTTATTTGATGATTTCTTCTTTCATAAACTAGTAAAACTATGGATAAGGTACGAATGTGGATTATTTCAGAGTGTGGGGGGCTGTCATAGAAACAAGAAGCTCTAACAGTTGTCACTGATTGCTTATTTATTGTCCCACTTCAGTCTTTCTGCAATGGGTCTCTGGTGAACATAGTGTACTGACCCAGGGGATGCTACCCAATTATTAGGCAACATTTGTGAAGATACTAATGAATATTTTCTGGGTAAGGCTGTTCTCATGAGATTTTCTGTCCTAGTTCTAGACCAAAAGAATTCAGTGAAATTATTTAGTTTTGGGATGCTGACTCTCACAACAAACCCTTCTGATTAACAGGGTGAATGGCAAAAGAGAGTTTGTATTTCAAGGGTGTAGAATGATGCCACTCTAAATATCTAAAATGGTCATTTTTTCTAAGTTTTAAACATTTTCGAAGCATGGTGAATCTTAATAAGAATTTCAGGCAGAGAGAGATATCCCAGAATACACATCAAGAACTGTTATATAAAATGAAAAATAATGTGAAACGTTCAGGATAGATCTGTAAAATAAAAAATGAGCCAAATTGACCAAGTTGTTAATATATCAGTTTCATTAAATGTTCTAATGTGATGTGTTAATGGGAACAATAGAATGGAGTAGCTAGGCAAGAAAAACATTTCCATTTTAAGTGCCAATTTCATTTTGATAAAAGCTCCAAAGAAGCACCTGTATGAAGCAATGCAGCCTCCTTACTTGTAGTGAAAAAACTACACTGGCTTTGTTTCACATCCCGAACTGTTCTCCTTGGGGCAATTCAGGATTCTGCAACACTTTGCTTCCCTTTCCAGTCTCTTCCAAGTGTTGCAAATGCCAGATAAGCCATGTCAGGGAAAATTGTGTTGCTTCTTTGCTCCAACAAGGCAAATTTTCTTGTCTTTATTAAACAAAGTGCTTCTCTGAGGCAGATCAAAGCTGCCAAATATAGTCTCCTGTTAGAACAAGAGCCAATTTCTGTTTTGTTTTTGATAGGGATTCTGTTCCTGCTTTATAATCACTTCCCCTTTACATTTATACCTCCCCCGACCCAAACTGCTACAACAAATTGTGACATTTTCCAAACACTGTGAAAGTTGTATTGGTGAAATCAAAGGAAATTTTCATGGACTATCAGAGTATTAGGAATCATGGTGGCACAGTGGTTAGAATGCCGTATTGCAGGCTAATTTGGCTCACAGCCAGGAGTTCAATCCTCACCGACTCAAAATCAACTCAGCCTTCCATCCTTCCCAAGTTGGTAAAATGATGACCCAGATTGTTGAGGCAATATACTGACACTGTAAACCAATTAGAGAGGGATGTAAAACACTATGAAGCAGTCTATAAGCCTAAGTACTATTGCTATTGGATATGTGAGTGAGAGAGAGAGAGAATTACAACTACCAAAGATTATTTTTATGAAGACTTCCTGCCCCCAAATCTACTCTTTGTGTGCATTTTTTAACCATAGGATAATCTGTAGTGGACTCTGCTCATCACTGTAGGGTGGACTCCATTTTGGCAGATCTCGATATTTGTCTTGCACCGAAATCAGTGGCAAATTTATCTTACCTCCTTAACCAAACTATGTATGATCTTCATTTTGTTTTCAGTTGGTTCTGTTGTGTACAATTAAGAGGAAGCTACTGTGAAGAGCAACTGCACTAAGCATAGGATGTTTAATTAATGTTTAGAGTGAATCTTTTCATATTACATGTTCTTTAACATTTAATTTAATTTAACATTGCCTTAACATCATGTAGCTTGCAAATGTGGTTACATCCGATAAATGGTTTCTGCTGAAGATGATAACAAAATTTAAAATCCATCTCTCGGGAATGTTGATTTTTAGATGGTATATATACTATTCTATTTTATCGTGTTTACAGTCTCTTTGATTCCCAACATACAACTCTCCTTAAGCAGTTCCCTCTGTTCAAACTGATCTTTTTACTACCCAGTTGGTACTGTACTATGAAGGAAAATATATTGGTTTTTCAGAAGTACTAGCCTAGGGCTTCTTATAAATTGAGCAGCTAAGAGGGAAAGGAACAAGGTAGGGGAAGAAAGAGGAAAAGATCCTTCTCTCTAATGTTTCAGTTTCCAAGATTCACGGTGCTCGTCAACAGCTATTTCCAGGTTTAGACCTTCCTAATCCTTCTGCTTCCAACATTCTCTGTTGTCTATTATTATAGTGTAAAAATGATCTATGTTGATATCGAATTGAGTGGGCACTTTGTATTATCAGCTCTGAAGTTTGCCTGGGTCCTTTATTTCAAATAATAAAAGCGTATTTCACAGCAAGATGGGTTCTTAAAAGGTTTCAATGGACAATTTGTGTAAAGAGGGGACAGCGATTTGGCTATTTTTATCCAAGACAGAAAGCTGGTTTTCTCAAATGAATTCTACAAAGCTAATGGGATGACGCATCTGAGACCAAATCTCGTGATGGAAAGCTTGGAGAACAGGGATACAGATTTTTGTGCGAGCAGTGCTATTGACATGGCTATCCAAAAAGAGAAATTGCTCTCTTCAGCATGAATCTGGACCCAAATTCATACTGCATTTCATTTAATCCATGAGCATTCTCTGTAGAAGAGCTCTCGGAAAAGGAATTCCCCTTTCTAATAAGTCACAGCTGAGATTCATGCGGCTATGTACCTTTCGAGACAGAAACTGGATGAGTTTGCAGATGAAGAGAAGTAAACTATAATTGGGAAATAATTACTGTAAAGTTATTTTCTCATGAAACTATTTAGTAGATTAGTGTTCCCCAACTTGATATCTTCTGTAGTTGCTTAAAGAACATCCACTCTGGACAACTTCCGTGGTGTATGTTCACTTAGAATTACGGGATCTTCAGTCCATTGATACCAATTTGGGAATGGCTTTAAAAGGTGAATATGTGTATGAATGCAATAATATAAATTTTCCACTGAATATTCCAGTAATTGTAGGGAAATGATAAGATAATTGCCATTTTTTGAGGCCGAGGGATTCCTTACATAAATATGAGTGTACCTGAGAGCAGGAATCTGATGTGAGCAAAATATTAGTGAAGTAGTTGTTTTTATAATTATAACAGGAGACTATTAAAAGGAAATGTATTATAGATACAGGCAAAGCCTGTATTTAGTTATATCCAGCTAGAGGATAGTACTGACATTTTTGTTGTGTGAGTGGCAGAACGTAGTGATCTCAAATTAACAATCTTTTCATACGAAGAGTAAACAGAGTAAAGAAAAATAGGATCCAGAATAGGTCCTTCACTTTTTATGGACATCTCTTTGTCCACTTGTAATCAGTTGATCATGAGGTGCTAAAAAGTCACTGTCATTAAATTTGGACCTGTGATGCCAATGGCCCCACCCAACAACATGAAATTTAATGTTGAGAAAAGCAAGATTTTACACATAGACAGGAAAAACCAAAGATAAAGTACAGATTAGGTGAAACTTGGCTCAAAAAAAGTAACTGTGAGTGGGACCTTGGAGTGGGCCATCACTTAAACATGAGCCAGCAATGTGCAGCAGCAGCCCCAAAAGCTAATACAACCCTTAGTTGTATAATCAGAGGCAAAGAATCAAAATCACAAGAGTATTGGTTTCACTTTATAAATCCTTAGTAATGCCACATCTGGAATACTGCATCCAGTTTTGGTCACCGTATTACAAAAAAGAAGTTGAGACTTTGGAAAAAGTGCAAAGAAGAGCAACTAAGATGATTATGGGCCTGGAGGCAAAAACATATGGAGAACAGTTGTAGGAATTGGCTCTGGCCAATTTGGAGAAAAGAAGGCCTAAGGATGATATGATAGCAGTATTCCAGTATTTGAGGTGCTGCCATAAAGAAGAGCAGGTCAACTTTTCCCCCAAAGCACCAGAAGGCAAGACAAGAAACAATGGATGGAAACTAATCAAGGAGAGAAGCAACTTGGAATTAAGGAGAAACTTCCTAACAGTGAAGACAATTAAGCAGTGGAACAGCTTGCCATCAGAAGATGGCATCACACTCTGCATCATGACTTTTTCGCCCTTTGCTAAACTGGGTGTGGCTGTGGCCAGCACATGACGCATCTGGCCTGTGGGCTGGGAGTTTGACAGCCCCAGTATAGGGCCTTCTGTTGGAGCAGGGGTTTGGACTAGAAGACCTCCAAGGTCCCTTCCAGCTTTATTCTGATTGAAAGCAGTGAAAAGAGATGCAAAACAAAACTTGGTATGTGATTTGAACAATTCTATAGATTAAAGAAAAACTGTTGTTTCTATGTACCCATATGGAAATATACATATGTGAAGTTTTGGTCAGACTGACTTAAATGTAAAGGACTTTTTTTTTTAGTTATGAGGCATATTTAATTTTTCTTATTCATTGCAATCTGCCCTCATAAGGTTCGCATGTGGCATAAACAATCAATTATGGAGAAGTCCAAAAGTGCTTCTAAGCCTTGCAAATGTTCTTCCATCATCTAATCCTCTCCTGCTCAGAGGCATTTGATTATTGTTTGTCCAGGATAAGCACTGACAATATAATTTTAAGAGCAACAGTGGCTTCTAATCCCAACTGGCATTTCAGGAAAAAAAAATACCCAGTTCACCTCAGATTGATTTAGATCACTTATGTAATCCTCTATTTGATCCTAGGTCTGGTTCACAATCTCAATTTGACCGGGGAAATGAGGCGGGGTATAAATGTGAATAAATAAATAAATAAATAAATAAATAAATAAATAAATAAATAAATAAATAAAAAACTGAGTTGAGCACCAGACTCTGCCCATCCCCCACCTGCTCCCAATTTCTGGGTTCAAGAAATCCATTATTTTCTCAACCACTTCCTAGCACTGAAAGCATATATGTGTGTGTGTCCATGGATGCATGCTAGCCATTTTTTTCTTTCTGAGGTCAAAATTATTTTTATTATTCTAGAAGCTAGGGACACTCAGGGCTGGTGGTGGCTATCTTTCTATTGGTGAGTGAGAGGGCAAACAAGTTGACTCATGTGATTTGGAACCACTAGGCATGTATTCAAACTGGTTGGAAAGGGAGTGAAAACTGTACAGTCTGAGAATGCATGATTGTATTAGAATGAACAACAAGAATATGCATTTTGGGGGAGGAGACAGATGCTACATACATTATGCTTTGTATACATAGAAATGTTCAATGAAGCATAGGCATTAGATGTAGAATATTTCATTCTTCAGAAAAAAGAGGGGACATATATGTATATATAGGTAGCATTACACTGGAGGTGGAGGGAAAGTGGGTATTCTGTGCTTATTCCAAACTCAGTTTTATCTAGAGTTCAGTAGGAAATCTTGTGGAATCCAGTGAGACTTGCTGCAAAATAAGCAAACTCTGGATTATAATATAATACCATAAATAGTTAGTCAAATGCAATAACATTTATTCTAAAAAATCATTCTGGTCCATTAACTATTAATGATGCTCCTGATTGAATGTACACTCCTGTTGCAGAAATGGACACATCACAAAATCTGTTTGTGGAAATACTCGGTTCGATATTTAAGAGGATCCTAGTAAAATACTGGATTTACTTCTGTTCCATCATGTTCTTTATTGTCAGCTTCAATGGCAAAGTGGTCCTGTATAAAATACTTTACATTATCCTTTTTCTGTTCTGTGTGGCTTTATATCAGGTAAGCAGATCTGCAATTTGAGACTTCTGCTTGATTCCTAACTTCTGAAGGGAAAAGAAAGCATTGCCATTTACGGTTCTTTTGATTCTTTATCTTTGAAATTTTAATCTTTTTCTGTTTCTACATGACTTTGCAATTTGTGTAAAAGTTTGTAGAAAAAATCATTTCCATGTATTTGTATATTTTCCCCAAAGGTTTATAACTGTCTAATCTTATGTCACATTCCAGATGTTATTGTGTTTGCAAAAGTCCCTTAAAAGTTTCACAGTGCCAACCTTAAAGATATTTTCAAATTAGTTCATTCCTTGGCTTCAGAAATGCATGCATCTGATAGATACACATTAAATTACAATTAAAAAAGTTCCCTTATAGCCTAGTCATGTTATTTTAATTCACACATGGGAGAAACTTTCTATGCCTCTAACGGCAGCTATGATGACTGAGAGTTTTCTTTTTTAAAATTTCTGAGGGTTGCACAAGAAGTTGAAATTTCTCCAAACAGAAAATAATTGTAGTTATCTATAGATGCATTTTGATATCAATATAAAGACAAACAGACTTTGAAAACTCTGTAGCTCAGTTTGAATTGTTGTGACTCTATCTACTATAAGTCTTCCAGTTGGTTATTTGATTATATTCAATATACTAAGGATACAAAATTAAATTTGTTGGTTCTAGATTCATTATGAAGGATGGCGACGAGTCTTGAGGGGATTTTGGCTGATAAGTGTCTCCTATTCAATGATAGTCCTCATTGCTTTATATACTTACCAGTTTGAGATGGTTTCTGCATTTTTCCTAAAAACTTTGGAAATACCAGAGGAAACGTAAGGACTTTAATTTAAGATTCTATATTGCTATTGTACCTTAAGATTTCCCCCTCCCAATTCTGTTGTATTGAATCAAATAAAGAATTTGCTGCTGGTATTAACATATAGATATCAATACTATATCAAGTCAACTACATCTCTCGAATCTTCTCCAAGTTTAATTCAACTGTGAGCACTTCATGGCACACACATATAGATGTTAATACAAGTTGTTTTGTTTAATAACTACTTGTTAAGTGATCATTCAAATGGCCCTGAATGAGAGTGACTTACAATGAGCCTTCAAAGTTCCAGTAATTGAAATGTACTTGCATGACATGATTCTGATACATGTGTTTAGTAACCAGCCTGCAATTACAATGTTGCAGCACCTCGCCATTTGCAACCTACACAACCAAAGCAATAGCCATCATGCTTAAAATGTCATGGGCTTTGCTTAAGTGTAGGAACTGGAAGTGCTGGAATTTGAAATTCCAATACCATCCCATAGTAATATAGAAGTGGGGTTTTTTTTGTCAATTTCTCAATCTGATATGTAGCTCTGGTATGTCTTGTGGGAATTAGCTTTAAAGTGTAATAAATTACTGTGAAAAAGCCATATAAACGATAGACGTGTGGCGAAGCAAAGCACAGATATATTTATTGTTAGGCTGTTTTTTATCCCACCTTTATTACTTTATAAATAACTCATGCTGGTGAACATCTATATCTATAAAAGAGAGGTGGGTTGCGGATGTGTGTTTGTATATGCTCTATACAAAATTTCAGTCCTGCAGCAATCTTGCTCAAATTTGGCAGTTACATAGGAAAGCGTAGTAACATCAGCACTGTTGGGGTCTTCAAAGGGTAGGGGGCCTTTTTGACCCCTTTTTGGGGGGGGCAAAGAGGACACTCTTAATGCACAAGCAGCAACTCTCTACTGAGCATATGCAGTTTTCAAACTTACTGAGGCACCATATTCAATCTGAGGCACCATGTTTTATACATATAAATTCCAGATTTGCCCCAGTGGCAATGGGCCCAAGACACATGGAGTAGGTCAACTTGCCAAGTAAGGTCGCCTATGATGTTGGAGGGGTGGGGGGGCTTAAGTAGGTCCACAAATGGCTGCAGCCCAGGGCCCCTTTCCTCAGAGATGGCGTTGCCAGAGCAGAGATGTGAGAGGGGGTACCAGGGGGTGCCAGGGGCTTCAGAAGGCCCACAAACAATGTGGGAGGGGGCACTGGGGGCTTCAGAAGGCCCACAAACGGTGTGGCACAAATATACTTCTTTAAAAAAAAAACCTGAGCAAGGCTGGGTAGTCAGCTAGTATCTAATATTCCTTTCTCCTCCTAACCCCACAACAATAAGCCTATGAGGTCAGGTGAGGTCAGGTAAGAGAGAAAGAATGACTGACCCAAGATCACTTAACTGGCTTTTGTGCCTAAGACAGAACTAGAACTCATGGTCTTCTGGTTTCTAGGCCAGCACCTTAACCACCACACCAAACTGGCTTTCATAGATATATGTATGTTTGGTGGGCCCTGTTAGGTTATACAAAGTGTCAGGTAAGAATTGTTTACTGAGATTAATAATAGGGCTCTGGAAAATTTTAGCTACAATCCCGAGATGTTATTTAGTGAGGCAACTCAAACAGCTAAAAATAAAGTAACTACTCAATTCATGATTGTTGCAGCAAGGCTGGCTGTATCACAACGTTGGAAAAACTCAGAAGCTCCATTACTAGACATATAGCATGAAAAATTATGGGAAAAAAGTGTTGGCAATGGAAACATTGGCATTTAGAAAATGGGAGGTGTTGTTGGAATCTTTCAGAAAAGTTACTTTTGTTTCAATTGAAGGAAAAGTAATCTTTTTGGCAAAGTATAATTTCCCCTTGACTGGGGAAATGAGGCGGTGTATAAATCTAAATAAATAAATAAATAAATAAATAAATAAATAATGTGCCAATTTCCTCTTTTTTATTACCTCAGTATATACAAAAGTTGTTCTTGGGATGTTGGCTTGTAAATAATATATGTTGCTTTTTAAATCAGTAAGGTTGAAAAATGCCTCTAGTATTCCTTGGGATTTCTTAATGGAAGGCTAAGCAGGCTCATAACTGATTAGCTTCTTTGCCCAGAGTATTTGAAGGAATTTAACTTTCTGTAAGAAGAAACATTTTACGTCCAGCTGGTTAAGCCAGTCTTGATGCCTTTTCATAATAGGGTTAAATAGTTAGACAAGTTACTTGGCCTAGTTGTTAGGTTCAACCCATCAACACATTGTCCCATGAGATGCCATTTCTTCTTTAGGGAAAAGTGTTCTTTAGAGAGCCGTATCGGATTATTACATATAAATTCTGACAAAGTTTTTCCTTGCAAAGACCTATGAGCTACACATTTAGAATATTATTTACAGAAATAACTTTCCACATTCACCCTATTTACCTGTTAAGTACAGAGCTACAGACAAGAATATTTAAAAATGAGCTAGATTGAGGCCTGATGGGTAGTCAAGGTGGTCACAGGTGTGCAGGTTCACACTCCTATTGTACTGAAATATGTTTACCTGAGAAAAGGATAGAGAATGCCCCTTTTTTCCAAATAATTGGCTAGGTTCATCATTCTTTTAAATTAATAATTATGCCTATATTGACTTACCTTTAAGTACATGTAATGTGAAAGAATTCTTTTTTTCCTTTTCATCAGCTGACCCTGTATATATTTTTGTCTTTTCATTTGGCAGATTAAAAGATTTGGGCCTTGAGCAGTTCAGCACAAAGGAACTTTTTACAAATATTATATTACTCGGTGCCTTTCTTCTGGTTTGTATCGTACAACTGCATTATTTCCATAAAGATTTCCTGAATATCATAGATCTGACCAATATTTCTGTGAATCCATCTTCCTCATCTGACAGGTATTATGTGCTGACTACTGTATTTAATATATGCTCTATAATAGAAAAGACATTGATGGATGTGTGTGTGGAGTATGTGTATGTGTGTGTGAGAGAGAAAGAGAGAAGAAAAAGATTGAGAAAGGAAGGAAGAAAGAAAGGAAGAAAGAGAAGGAAAAGAAGAAGAAGAAGAGAGAGAGAAACTCCTCTTTAGAAATAAATATGTTTTAAGTATATGTGTTCTTATTAATGAATGTATGTATACACACATCTTCCATTTTGAATGGCTTATTGGGTCTACTAACCCCTAGTAACTATTTTTTTTGCTCTTCAGAGATAGCAAGGGATAGCAATTAACTTTCCATATG
>JANHGC010003550.1:85134-97870 GCA_027560395.1 Boaedon fuliginosus
GGCGGGACCACGGGTGAGGGCCTTCTCTGTGGCGGCTCCGTCCCTCTGGAATTCGCTCCCCATGAAGATTAGAACCATCCCTAGCTTGCCCATATTTTGCAAGGCAGTGAAGACCTGGCTTTGCTGGCAAGCGTGGACTTAATCATCTGTCGTTCACCCCCCCATGTATGATTGAGTGAGTGAATGTGTTTTGATTTTTATTGTATAGGATGATGTTTTTATTGTGTTGTTCTGCCACCTTGAGTTCCCCAATTGGATGAAGAGAAGCGGGATATAAATCAAATAAATAAATAAATAAATAAAACCCCCTTGAGCCGATGCAGCAAGATACCATGGTTGAGGGTTTCAAAAGCTGCTGAGAGGTCAAGTAGCACCAGGATAGAGGAATGACCTCTATACTGGGCTCACCAAAGATCATCTACCAATGTGACCAATGCCATTTCAGTGCTGTACCCAGGCCTGAATCCCGATTGAAAGGGGTCCAGATAATCGGTTTCATCCAAGGACTGCAGGAGCTGGAGCACCATCACCTTCTCAACACCTTTCCCTAAAACGGGGAGGTTGGAGACTGGATTAAAGTTCTTCAGTATAGTCTGGTCCAGAGCAGGCTTCTTGAGAAGAGGTCTCACCATAGCCTCTTTCAGAGATAGTGGGAAGAAACCCTCTCTCAAAGAAGTATTAATAACTGCCTGGAGCCAGCCTCGTGTCACCTCCTGACTGGTCAAAACCAGCCAAGAGGGGCACCGATCCAATAAACAGGTGGAGGCACTCATCACGCCCATAGCCTTGTGCATGTCCTCAGGGCCAACAGGCTCAAACTTGTCCCAAATAATAGGACTAAGATTATCCCACAGCTATTTTAAGATCAAAAGCAGTATCCTTAACTTTTTTAAGACACTCAAGCAGTTTATTTGTTAATATTAAAGTGTAGAAGAAGAGGCAGACCCTGTGGCTGAAGTCAAGAGAGGAATCAGCTTAGAGTCATTACGTTCCCACAAATGATCCAAGTTCAATCCCCCTTGAATTCTGTTAATCTAGCAGCAATTTAGTGTTGATCCTTAGTTGACTAGATGCTTGTGTATAAGCATGAAAAATAAATCAACAGGAACTTAATGTGTGCTGCTTATTCTTCCTGCCTCACATGAATTCTTTATTCGAAATTTCTTAGTAGGTCTTCAAAATTAACAGTATTCTTTTAATTATTTATTTTTTAAAAAATCTTGTAGATAATCCAAAGCATATACCAGTGTATTCCAAAGCAGAGGCCCCCAACTAGTGGTCTGGGGACCACTGGTGGTCCATGAGAAAATGTTGGTGGTCTGCAGAAGAATCTTTGCATTTTTTTATAATGGCACTAAGTCAGGAATCTTCAAACTATGGCCCACAGAAGCAATGAATCTGGCCCAAGGCTGCTCTTCCCACATCACCCCACCCTAGCTTTCCTTGTCATTGTTGATGCTAAATTGTCTCCCTGCAAACTTTTCTCCTGGAGGAATGCTCGCATGCAAAGGAAAAGCGCAGGAAACTTTGCCCTCGCTTTGCTGGTCATTCTCTCAGAGAAAACTTTGCAGGGAGCTAATTTACTATCAGCAATGACCAGCAAAGTTTCCTGAGGTTTTCCTGTGTGTGCGAGCATTCCTCCAGGAGAAAACTTTGGAAGGGAGGAAGGTGAAATCAAGGGGGAAGGAAGGAAGGAAGGAAGGAAGGAAGGAAGGAAGGAAGGAAGGAAGGAAGGAAGGAAGGAAGGAAGGAAGGAAGGTGAAATCAGGAGGGAAGAAAGGTAAAATCAGAGGAGGGGGAAAGAAGGGTTAGGGAGCGGCATGCTGGATTCATACTGGTGGTCCCTGGGATTTAAAATTATGAATTTGATGGTCCTTGAGGTAAGAAAAGTTGGGGACCTCTGATCCAAAGCATATACCAGTGCAAATAGTAATTCAGGAAATAACAATAGCACAATGCTTTATAGCCCTCTCTATGTGATTTACAGAGTCAGCATATTTCCCCCAACAATTTCAGCCCTCATTTTACCTCAGAAGGATGGAAGACTGAGTCAACCTTGAGCTATTCAGAATTGAACTCCTGGAATGATCAGTGAGTTAGCTTGCAGTACTACATTCTAACTACTGCACCACCAGAACTTGACGCAGATGCCACTAATGCAGAAATCATATCTGAAATTAAGAGATTTTTAAAATGAATTACAAAATGTAAGGCATTTGATAAAGTAGACTACAACCTACTATTTGATAAGATAGAAAAAATGTGGGTTAGACAGCATCACCACCAGATGGATTTGTAACTGGGTGACCAACCCCACTCAACGTGTAATACTCAATGGAACTACATCTATATGGAGGGAAGTATGCCCTGTGTGGTATCCCAAAGCTCTGTCTTAGGCCCAGTATTCTTAAATATCTTCATCAATGATTTAGATGAAGAGACAGATGGGAAAGTCATCAAATTTGCAGATGACACCAAGCAGGACTTGCCAACACTCTAAAAGATAGCTTAAGACACAGAAGGATCTTGACAGAGTTCAACATTGGGCCGTATGTAACAAAATGAAATTCAATGGTGAAAAAAGTAAGGTTCTATATTTAGGCAAGAAAAACCAAATGCACAGGTATAGTATAGGTCAGTCGTGGCGAACCTTTTATGACTGTGCGTGCAGGAAGTGCGTGCGTGCCCCTGCACCCCCTCCGTGCACATATGTGCACATGTGCAACCCCACCCCATGCTCCCCAGCTCCCTGCACATGCATGTGTGACCCCCCCACATTTCCCTGCCCTCCCCTTTGCCTTTGTTGTAAGCACAGCTGATCATCAGATCAGCTGCGTTTCGGCTCTGGAGTCGTGCATGGATGCGTGAGGGAGCACAGGGGGTCAGGGGTTGTATGGAGGGGTTGCAGGGGAAGAATGTTCAGGGAAAGAGCACATGGAGGTCATACACATATGTATGCATGCTCCCCCCCATTCTCCCCTGCCTCCCGTGCATGTAGGCATGACCCTCTCACATGGCCCCGCCCTCCACACATGCACACATGGAGTCAAGACACAGCTGATTTGATGATCAGCTGTGCTTCCAATCAAGGCAATAGACACCAGCATAGAGCAGGTGCCAGTGGGTGGGCCCACTTGAAGGCCATCACATATGCCCGGAAGGATAGGTCTGCATGCCACTTCTGGTATGCGTGCCATAGGTTCGCCATCACTGGTATAGGTGTTACCTCACTCAATAATAGTAATTGTGAGTGGGATTTTGAAGTTTTAGTGTCAGCTTGGAAGCCATTTTTCTTTGAGGCTTCTGAGGTGCCACATTCAGTGCCTGGGAATTTGGGAGGAGAGATTTCAAGGAGTGATGGAAGATTAGCCACAACAACATTCCTTTTTCAGAAAGTCAAGGACACATTACCTTGCACCTGGAGGGGAGTGACTGGGAGTAGTCTCCAGTTGGAACAGAGTGAGGATTGGACAATGTGATGGACTCAGGGAAGATGGAGGAGAAAGCAACAGTTGAAGAGGAAGCTGTGGGGACTGATATGGGGTCCCTAGTCAAGACCCTCTACTCTTCCTCTGAAAGCATGGTGTGAGCAATCGAAGTTGCCAAGGCGGAAGGCTCTCAGCCCAAGGAGCCAGAGTCCTGGTAGCTCGGTCAGGCTGACCCAACTCTGGAGATTGGAATCGAGATGAGGGCACCTGAGTACCGACCAGGGATCAGTCCGATGAGGACATACATGCATACATACATACATACATAAATACATACATACATACATGTATCACTGATGACAAAAACATGAGCTTACAAATACTCAAAAAGGACTGCCTGTTATTCCTAGTGAAATGATGATGTGGCCATGAACACTCAGAATTGTCTGAAGGACTAAACAACAGTTCATGTATCCATTCACGTATGACCCACAGATACATGTATCTTGAGAAGAGCAACATCCAGGATGGGTTTCACCTGGAGGTAGCAACTCTAGAGGAAAAGTCAGCAAAGCTAGTTGTAGCAATAAATGTATTTGGTATGTGCCTATAATTAAGAAAAATACAGATAAAGAATAAATAGAGCAACATGTGCTCTAACACAGAAGTCACCAACTGGTGGTCCACGAGAAAAATTTGGTGGTCCATGGCACACCTGGGTTGAACAGCAGATCCCACTGATCAATGGGCCAGTTGTGTGACTAGGACTGCCTTGCAGAGTTTTTGACATGCGCTGTGCGGCTGGAGCGGGAACTCTGCAAAGTTTTCTCTTGGCTGCCTCTTTCTTCTCCAGCGTCGCAGCCACAGCCATGGAAGGTGCCTGGGAGCAGTGGCTGGTGGGTAAAGGAGCAGTGGGCATGCCCTTGGGGGCCTTCCTGCATGGGCGCTCAGTCCTCCACGGGAAGGCCCCTGGGGGCACGCCCACTGCCCCTTTGCCCAACAGCTGCTGCTCCCATTTCAGCTGGGATAAACATTGCGGGGGTGGGTGAGCGGAAAGAAGACCGACATTCAGCCCATCCATGCCAGAGGAGCTTTTCTACAGTGGGATGGAAGGAGGAAGGGTGGCAGTGCTCTGTCACCCTCCCTTTCTTTGCCTCCCCCCCTCAGCATTCCTTGTCAAGGGAGGCGCCGGTGTGGCCCGCAGAGAAGACTGCCACCTGGAGGCGCCTCCCTCGACAAGACATGCCAAGGGTGACAGAGCACCGCTGCCCTCCCTCCTTCCATCCTTCTGTAGGAAAGTCTGCCAGGGCTCCTCTGGCATGGATGGGTTGAGTGTCAGTCTTCCTTCCACACACACACACACACACACACACACACACACCGTGGTTTTTACCTCAGCTAAAACAGGAGCAGCTTCTGCTTCACTGGGGTGTGTGTGTGTTCATCAATGAGAGAGAGACAGACAGACAGACAGACAGACAGACAGACAGAGAGAAGGGAGGAGAGATGAGAGAGAGAGATAGAAAGACATGAAAGAGAAAGATACACACAGACAGGAAGATAAACACACATACACACACAGATAAAATGAAGAAAGGAAGGAAGGCGAAATCAGGAGGGGGAAGAAAGAAAGGTGAAATCAGGAGGGGGAAGAAAGGAAGGTGAAATCAGGAGGGAGGAAGAAAGGAAGGAGAAATCAGGAGGGAGCAAGGAAGGAAGGAAGGTAAAAATCAGAGGAGGGGGAAGGAAGGGTTAGGGAGAAGCACGCTGGATTTATACTGGTGGTCCCTAGGATTTAAAATTATGAATTTGCTGGTCCCTGAGGTCAAAAAAGTTGGGGACCCCTTCTCTAACATACTACAGGCTTGCAATACATAAGACTTTTGTCATGTTTATAACCATTTTTTTTTACTGTCATCCAGAAAAATAGTATAATAGGAATCCCACAAGTAACATGTTTGGAAACCATAATTAATTAGAAGGAAGATCTGGTTATTATTTTATTCCTTTCTCCTCCACCTCCAACAACATTGCCTGTATACAGACAAGTGGTCTATCTGTCTGTCTGTTTGTCTGTCTGTCTACCATCCATGTACTGCATTTTCCTCTTTTTTGCTTTCTGAACTTTTGAATCATTGTTAAGAAAGACCAGGTTGTGGCACTTTGAAGAGAATCTTACTTCAACTAAAAGATGCAAATAAAATTGCCTTGAAACAATTGAGATTCCTTCTGATACAAGATTTGGCTGAATCAGAGACATATCCCAAACATTTAGATAACTTCATTGACACTAACATACATATGGTTACAGTGATACCACTCTGTGGGAGGTTAAAGTCTCTCCCCTTCCCCTCCGGCAACCCTAATTAAGATGATTATTTCTCGGCTGCTACTAACAGTCATCTCAGCTACATCAGAATCATTAGTGAAGAGTTCTGAACAGTTCCCTCCCTCTAGCTGTCTGTATACAGATGACGGGTCTACTGTTTTTAGGCTTTTAATGGCTCTGGAAAAAACATTTCCCCCCATCAGAGCATTGAAGGAGGGAAGTTTTACTTGCTCCTTGAAATCTGGATGGCTCTTTCTGGTGAGCTAATTTTTGAGCACTTAGGCAGCAGGATAGATTGGATACAGCTCCAGGTTGCAAGAGTGTCATCAGTTGCAGACTATTGTGCACCACAATTGTTAATGATTCCCCAGACTTTTCTTCTTTTGCAGGTTCATATATTCATATACTTGTTCTCACTTCCTAATGCAATTTTGTTTTCCTGATCTAAACTCTGTACTGTTGGCTACCACAACTTCCATAGCCAATAAGCTGGCTTCCCATATGTTTAAATCTTCTATCTATATCTATAGAAGAGAGGTGGCGTACGGATGTGTGTTTGTATGTGCTTTATACAAACTTTCAGTTCTGCGCCAATTTACCTCAGACTTGCCAGATAGGTAGAAAAGCATAGTATAAGAAATGCACTGTCGGGGTCTGGAAAAGGTAGGGGTCCTTATTTGACCCCTTTTTGGGGGCACAAAGAGGACACTCTTCAATAACAAGCAGCAACTCCCTATTGAGCATGTGCAGTTTTACCTCTCTCTACTGAGCATGTGCAAACTAACTGAGACATCATATTGAAACTGAGGCGCCATGTTTTATACATATAAATTCCAGATTTGCCCCAGTGGCAACAGGCCCAAGACACACAGAGCAGTCCACCCTGCCAAGTAAGGTCGCCTACGATGTGGGAGGGGGTGGCAGGGGCTTAAGAGGACCCACAAAAGGCTGCAGCACAGTGCCTCTGTCAAGCCCTGGCTGACTTTCCTCAGAGTTGGCCTGCCCTTGGCCCAGAGATGACCTTGCCAGAGCAGAAATGTGGGAGGGGGTGCCAGGGGCTTCAGAAGACCAGCAAACGCTGTGGCACAAATATAACTTCTTTAAAAACAAACAAACGAGAAAGGCCAGACAATCAGCTAGTGTTTTATAAACTCCCATCTGTTCCTTGGTTTCCTGGTTCCTCTGCAACTGACCCACCTGGTTTCCTTCTCTTGTGGGGAGGGGTGTGAGGAACAATCAGTGTGACCAAACACACTGATTTCTTACATCTTCATTTCTTCTCCAATCTATTTTTACCTGGCCCATTGATTTCTCTATAGCTCTGTGCTGCAGGCTATTCTTTAAACCTGTCATAGCCGCCCCTGTTTAGTGAGTTAAGAGACGGATACCTTTGCCTTTTCTTTCTGCATCTTAAATCACAATTTGAAATTAGGTTACCAAATTTAGGGATACCACAAATACAGATGCTTGTATGGCTCAAACCACCATCCATACCAACATCTTGGTTTTTTTAAAAAAATGCACATTTATATAAAAAACTAAGATAAAACCCATCACAGATCAGACTTATAGATTCAAATGCTAGCCTGAAATTTGGCATTCTCTAACATTAAATACCTAAATTACAATTAGGAAAAAGTTGGTCTCTATTTATGAAGGTATGACTCATAACTTTTTTTCTCATTAGTTAGCATAGCAATACTGGAATTAGTTTCTTTTCAATAGCTGCTTAAGACCTCATTATAAACTTATAAATGTTAATATTGCTTATCTTATAACAATCTGGCTCCTTTAGCATTAGTATAATGTATATAATTTATAACATAATCAATACTGGAACTTGATTATACCTATACTGTACATCTTCCTGAAAAAGATTTTCAAAATGTTTTAAGTAGAATAAACATTTCAGAAGCTATCTTGCTTCTACATTTGGTCCGTTTCCATTTTGTTTTGCTTTGTCTTTATGTTAAAAACATTTAAGGCTTTTTCATGATTATTATTCACACTATGTAGTTGGGAAATCCACCTGGGATGCAGCTCACATAGGTCCTTTTTCTTTTCTTTTTTTTAAACAGATTTATTTGGAGGCTTTGAAACAACATTACGGCTTTTACGATATCTGTATCACTATCTCCATACCACTTCGCTGGTGGCCCTTGGGAAATAATATTGAAACCGTAAATCTTCCAGCAACAATTCTGAGCAATTAAGGTCTTTAAAACAGCTTATTCCTGCCAACCTTAAGAAACTAAGATTTTGGAAATGTCTTCTTGTGGATGGCATGACAGCATGCAGATGGTACAACATGAGATTTCAAAATTTCAGCATTGTAAATTTTAAAGTAAAAAGGTGCACCTACACTTTTGGAGTTTATATTATATGTTAAATTTACATGTCATTTTCCTTCATACATAGAACTTCAATGGCGCAGTAGTTAGAGTCCTGCACTGCAGCCCACTTCTGCTATTGTCTGTCTGCAATTTGGCAGTTCGAATCCCACCAGACTCAAGGTTGACTCAGCCTTCCATCCTTCTGAGGTGGGTAAAATGAGGACCCAGATTGTTGGGTGCAATATGCTGACTCTATAGTCATCTTAGAGAGGGCTGTAAAGCAGTATAAAGCAGTATAAAAGCCTAAGTGCTACTGATGTTCAAGGGAGAAAAACACAAACTAAAATGTATAATCATAACTGAGTCATTAAAGCCATTAATAAAGCAGCACAGCTTGTTAACAGTTCAGGAAAGTTGATTAACTGACTGAACAATCGATTATGTGCAATCAAGTTGATCTTAACTCTTAGCAATCACATAGATAGATTTTTCTCCATGATGATCTGTCCCTATCCTGGTCTTTCAGATCTTCTAACATCAGGAAACTAGTTGGCTTAAAAAATAAATAATCCTCAACATTATCGCCATCTTTATTTTTGCCAATTGCTAGAAAAATAATGGAAAAAAAAGGAGTCTGATTTATATAAAAATTATCCCTTCAGTTTAGCTACCTACTTCTTTTTCTTAATTTTTTTATTTTATTAAAGAAGTTTTTATTTACAAACATAACAGAAAACAAAAAAAGAAAAACATATAAATGACATAACATGATACACAAACTTAAGATACATCTAACGTTAAAAATTTCATTTGATGAATCACACAATGGGTAATCAAACATTTACAAACTAGGTACGTTTCAACTTAATCAATCATCTTCTATAGATTATGCAAAAATAATATTTGTTTTCTCTTTTTTAACCATCTATATACCATGCCTCCCAACTTCAGTAGAATTCTGTGTTTTCTTTTTCTTTTAATAACATTATCAGTTATCTGCCTCAGCATAGTCTAAGATTTTAGAAATCACTTTTCCCTCTATAGATATCTCTTCTGATTTCCATTGTTGGGCAAAGGCTATTCTTGCTACCTCTTTCTTTTGTTTCCCTGGAATCATTGTTAATAAAAAAAATCTCCGATTTTAGATCCAATACAGTATCTGTTATTTCCTGTATCCATCTTTGTATTTTCCGCCAAAAGTCTCTCACCTTTGGACACTGCCACCACATGTGATAATATGTCCCTTGTATATTATTGCATTTCCAACTGTTTGGTATGAGGTGGGGAAACATTTTAGCCAGTTTTGCGGGCAGGAGATGCCATCTATAGAACATCTTATAAATATTTTCTTCAAATATTGTGGCTGTCACCAATTTAATATTCCTTTCCCAAACCCTTTGCCAATTACACAAATTTATCATGTATCCAATTTTTTTTGCCCAGATTATCATATTCTCTTTGACAATTTTGCCCTCTAGTTTCCAGTCCAATAAGCAATTATAAGTTTTTGCAATTAATTTTTCGTCCGCTTCTAATAGACATTTATCTATTTGTTCTGTCTGCCTACTTCTGAAATATATCCCTATTCAAACGTTTTTTTAAAAAAATGATATTTTATTATACAAATATATAGAACATTTTGCAGACTTTTGAGGGTTGTTGATGATATAAGGTGGCCAAATTACCCCATCTTCTGATATTTAACTGTAAAAATGCCTCATAGCTTGAGTTTGTTTGTAAAAAGGCTTCTGTTTCTCTAAATAATTTCTTAGAATTATCATATGACTGACTATGTGCCTTGAAAGAGTTTTATTCATCTTTCCAATTTTGGAAATAAGCAAAGTTTTAAAATATGAATTTTAGTTGATTAGAACATGAAGATATTACAAAGCAGCAAAGGCAAACAAAGCTCTCCTAGATATTTTTACTCAAGTCAAAAGCATTATCTTGAGTATCCCAGTTTTGGGGTCTACTCCTGCTATGTTAAGGACTAGTCTAAATATTATTTTTGGATTTATCACAAGGTGGTGTCTTAAGAGAAAGTGGAGAAGCTGGGCTTTCCTAAAATCATGGGACTCTAACTCCCACCACAATTAATCATGGGAGTTATGTCCAGAACACATCCTCCCTTTTCTTTACAAATGGTATGTTTGGTTCAAATAAGAAATCTTTAACCATTTTTTAAAATGGCAAACTGTTTTCATCTTGTTCCATATCTGAATTAGGTGCCAGTGAAATAAATCTAGAAACATAGTAAATTACTATATTGGAACTCCCCAGGATGGAAGGATACAGAGAGAAAAGGAAGTAGTTTGGTGAGTCTTCTGCTCTTTTCTCAATTCCATCTGCAACACAGCAAGCATATCTTCTTTCAGATTCTTGGTAAGTATAGCTGTATTCCATGACCCATGCCACATAGTATTGTACAAAGACATTCTAGTGATTATTAGTTTATATCCAACTGAGAAAGTTTAAATTTCAAGAAAATACTCTGCTTGAGATCTTTTGAAGTAACTTATCACTGCTTTCAAAAACTCTTGGAATGGAGGCCAGGCAGAAGTAAGGTCAATGAAGAACATATTTTGCGTCCTTTTTCTGCAAATCAACATTTTTTAATTATGAAAGAGAGGAACTTTGAACAGCAGATCCCTTAAGAAAAATAAAAAGTCCGGATGATATAGTAATTACATTGTTGGATTTTATTTGGGAGACATCCTTTAATTCTACAGTTATCATAGTGCTCATTGGATGACTTTCGGTCAATGTAGCCTTCCTCACAGAATTAGTATAAATCCCAACTTCTGGGTTGACTTCTGGTGATACTGGGAGTGAAACACATGGTTTTGCCCCAGGCCTGCCAGTCCAAGGACCCATAGAAGGGTCTAAGGCTTACTGGAGGGAAGGCAAAGCATAGGAGCATGGTGAGAAGGGTAGAGGGGATATGCACATCCCCTCCCCACTCACCGAGAGCTCTTAGCCGAAGACCGAACAGGACGGCACTAAAATGGCAACCATCTAGCCAGGAACTCCCTGGGGAAAGTAAGTGCTGGAGGAAGAAGAAGGGATCCAATCGGAGGTCAGACTGGAGGAGGCTAGACTTAAAGCATGATTTCAGAACCCCAGAACTAAACTAAAATTTAAGCTGCAGCAAGTTGGAGAGTGGCAAAAATAAAGGGAAGCAATATACTTATAAAAGAGAAGTCTGCCTCTGCAAATCCCCACCCACCCTGGTCTGGAGGAGACATCTGGAGCTCTGGAGGGCCGATCAAGTGAGAGAGAAATTGGAATTAAATTTAATTATATTTTGGACTTCGTCACTTTGTTTTTAAAATGGATATCCAAAAAGTATGAGAGGATTCAGCTGTGACCCGTAATCATTGCGCCGCAATTATTGACACTGTTGATGAAATGCGAGCGATAGGAGCGGAACTTAAAAATACTATGCTTAAAATGCTGAATAAAATGGAGAATATTGAAGAGGACTTTGAACAAACAGGAGAACAAATGGCATACAGTATGAATTTGAGGCGGCGGGAGAGGAGGCGGAAGTGCGGAGGGAGGAAAATGACATGGAACAAAAAATGGCAACAACGCAAAAGAAAGAGGAGGCAGATATCAGAACTTATTTTCTGCGCAACAAAAAAGAACTTGGGAACTTTGAGAACAAAAATAATGGAAAAAGACAGAAAGATTGCCAAGACGGAGCAAGAGAGAGAGCAGTCAATAACAAAGGGACAATAAAATCAACAACAAAACCTGCTAAAGGAAATAGAATAAAGATGATCGGAGTCGGAAGGAGACTGATAAGTGGAAGGGGAGTAGGAGAGGGATAGACTTCTAAAAGAGAAAGAGAAAGGATGAGAGTTACAAGAAGTTTTTTAGAAATATTATGAATTGATAACATGTGCTATATTGGGTATTTTATTAATTTGCACTTTAAATTCAATAATTATACAGGAATACAATATAAGTTTAAATAATACAAACAACATTAAATGAGAGAGATTTAGAGAATTTAATGAATATAATGAAATAAGATAATAGATGATATATTTTAAATATAACTGAGAATTAATTGGTTGAATAAATTTAAATCTTATTACTGTTTTATATGTACAACAGGAAGAATTAAGAGGGGATTCAAGAAGAATGGAAAATGATTTTATAAGGGTAAGAGGATAATGAGTTATTTTGTAAAGAATTTCCTATTGAATATTGCTATATCTTCTGTTAGGATGAGATGACAATGACCATATATAAGGAAACAATGGAAGTAATTGTGAGAATGTATGTAGTCCAGAATGCTATGATTGGACAAATGATATATGTTTTATAAATTTTTGGAAAAATTAAAAAAAATATATAATAAAAAAAAAAGAATTAGTATAAATCCCCAAATGCACCTTAACCTCTCCAAAGGTGAGCATTTTTCATTAAAATGGTGCCTTCAAGTACAATATCTCTCTCAAAAGTTCCACCTTTTGAATATAAACTAGAATTCTCATTGATTGCTGTCAATAGCAGGATTTGATCACCTGACTAAACAATTTTTTTTCTCCACTGACAAAATTACATCAGTTATAAATGTTGTTTTTTGTTGTTATTAATCCTAATCATAACAGTATTACCATGTTTCTCCAACAATA
>JANHGC010003551.1:105016-118957 GCA_027560395.1 Boaedon fuliginosus
ATGTCACCGACGAAATTAGCGAAAATATATCCAGGAACATCAGCCAAATGTTGGAAATGCGAGCATACAGAGGGCACCTTTTTTCATTTGTGGTGGTCTTGCCCGAAGGCGAAAAATTTCTGGAAAAAAGTAAGGAACATAATCCAGAATATATTAAAAAAAGAGCTAGAAAACAGACCTGAAATATTCCTATTAGGAATGATTCCGAAAGAATGGAAAAAGGAAGAAAAATATTTACTGATGCATGTAATAACGGCTGCTAGGATAGTTTACGCCCAAAACTGGAAATTGGCAGAGACCCCAACGGAGGAAAAAATAAATAAAAAAATAATGGCAGGTGCAGAAATGGATCGACTGACACACATTTTAAAAGACAGAGGGGACTCAGTATACTATGAAGTGTGGGAAAAATGGTATACCTGGATAGAAGAAAGAAATAGAATGAGACGGAGATAGGAAATAGAAATTAATACGGAAATAAGACTTAAACAAATATATTGGAACTATTGAAAACTATTAACTTATTGACGATATTATTAGTAGATAAGTCGAAATAAGGAAGTCTAGATAGATATTCAACACTGTTATTGCAGAAAGAAATATAGAAATATAACAAAAAAAATTACGTTTTTTAGATGAAAATTGTTAGTGTATTAGTAGAGTAGAATGAAACAGATTGGAAAAGTATTGTACAATGATATTTAGTGTTCTGCTTATACATGGTCTGTTTTGTGAGTTGATTGTGTTATGTTGTTTTGTGAGTTGATTGTGTTATGTTGTTTTCGTTTCTTTTAAAATTTGTAAAATAAAAACTTTTTTTTTTTAAAAAAAATGTTTTTGTCATTCTATAAAGCTATTTCTAAATGGCTTCAGTATTGTCTGACTACTTTTTTTGCATTCACTTGCCTCTTTCATTTCTTCTTTGCCTTCTCTTTAATAATCCTATCTTGGTTGCAAATTTTCTTCTGGTTTTCCTATAGGACAGCTCTCTATCTCTTTAGCTATTTTCTTTCATTCCTTTGAGTTCTTAATTGAGACTTATTCCCTTGTGCTTTCTTGTTTACATTCAGTCATGTACAACTTTTATTCCCTGTCTCTTCCCTGACTATAACAATAGCATCTTTTGATGGGTACTTGGATCCTTTCCTCTTCAAATATTTTTCCCCTCTTTGATTTTTTCATTATTTGACGCAGCTGCTCAGATTTACTTTTGCATAAACTAAGGATAGCAGATTTGTTCCTTATACTGATCTTATCTTCTGACTGTACAGTCTTGAGGTCATACCTTTCTGATATAACTGCTGGAAAAACTGGAAACAATTTTTCCCTTAGAGAGTAGACGGCTATAACTCTGGGAACAAAGCAAATCAGCTTTAAAGGAAAAGGGAAAAACTATGTGCGAACAGAGCGAGGAGACTGAGTAAGAAGTGGGAGAAACTCTGGACATCAGTAATTAATAGATAGTGCAGTGTAATAGAAGTTTATCTAATTAATGGAAGTTTAATTCACAGGAAGAAAAGATTCAAAACATTCGAAAGAGAGGATTTCTCTTAACAAGTGGTGTTACCTTCTACTTAGTGGTAGAAGAGGGATGGAAGTTCCTATTGCATTTCTAGGATTCCATATCAAATTCCTAATTCCTATACTAAAATTCCTGATTGAAGCCTGTGTAATTCTTGATCATGTCCTGACAAATGGGGCTTGACAGTATTAAACACTTCAATTTAAAAGAAGTATTCTTAAACGATTACAGTTATTTGTTGCTCCTCAAATAACGATAACAAAAATCGAGCCATGTTAAGAACCAAATTATTTGGGGTCCTGCGAATGCATAAATGGGGCAGAATGTCTAGGATGTTATATCCCTTTCTACCTCCTTAGACATATACAGGGAGTCCTCAACTTATGACTAGTCACTTAGCAATTGTTCAAAGTTATAATGGATTCTTACAACCCAATGTTTCTTTTCATCATGATATTTTATACTTTATTTTTTAGAATCAATCAATGTTCTTTTTTAAAAAATATCGAAAATATCAAATATAAAAAAAATATCAAAGGGCAGCAAAGACATCCACAAATATCCACAATTGTTCTACATCATCCTGCTGACACTGGGCAGATTTCAGAAGGTTCCAATGTAAAAACAACTCTTACCAAAGGTGGCAAGGCAAAAATATCATAGATGCATACAATTGCATCCTTAATATCTCTTGTATCATCATCCCATCACTACCTTATTTTTAGCAAGGCTTGCTGACGGCCTATTTCCTGTTTCTTTTTTTTTTTTGAGATGGTATTTCACGAACAGGAAAAAAAAAGCAGAGAAACAGCAAAAACCAGTACTGATGTGTTCAGGTAATTAAGACAAAATGTGACATATATGCTCACGATATCTTAGCTAAACCAGAGACAAAAGAGGCAGATACATAAAGAAAGCAAACACTGTGAAAAAACAATTTTGAAGTGCTGACATCTGTTAAACCCAGATCACTTGATTGCATTTTGGGCACTGGGCAACCAGTTTGTTTTTATGGCTGTTTGCAGCATCCCATGGTCACAGGACAATATCTTTGCGTGTTTTTTTTTTTGCTAGTTCCCAGCATTTACTCTCAGTTTTTGGCAAAAAACTGTCATTGGATAAAATGGATCCACTTAACAGCCCCCTCCAAAAAAGTTTGTAAAATCAGGCAAGGCCAGATAGTGAACTGCTTAACAACTGTATGACTGAAATTCCAGGCTCAATTAAGGTCTTTAAGTCAAGGACTATGTATATACAGAATACAAGTTGCCTTACACTGCATCTAGCTCAGTATAGTTTGCACTAAATCCCAAAACTATCTCCAGATTTCAGAGGATTTTTTTTTACTTCCTTCCCCTTTACTAGAGATACAGTTAACTAAACAATTGCATTTGACAGGGAGAAAGAAAAAATAATTAAAGACATGCCTAGCTACAGCCAAGCACTAAACTTTCTTCCAAACAGATGTTGAAGCTACTAAAATATACGTAAGGAAATGTTTTAATACAGCTGCTTGGCAGCCAACAAAAAATTGATCAGACTAAAACTTTAGAAACCTTATCACATTACATGCCATCACTATAAACTATCCACTCTCCCTTTATTAAAAGTTTAACCTTAACTCAGCCACAGTTTTATGTCTCTCCTCTCTCCTCAATACGCTTCATTAGGACATTTTTAATATAGCAAATGATTTATTCAGTAAAGTTTAAAAAGCACTGCACCATGGATTCTGCTGGGATCACATCTGGATGTTTCTCTACTAGGGGATCCAAAACAGAACAGATGTTATTAGCTATGAAATCTAAGGCTGTATTAATTTTCCCCACTTAAGAAAATAAAAAGGGGCACATGTATTGTCTCTACTTTTTACATGCATTTGTTGATTGAGCACCTTCAATTTTCTATTATTTAGCTGTAAAGATTTCCCAAGTACTCTTTGCCAAGTGTCCTCATCTTCTCTAGCACTACTGGAATGACCCAGAACCACATAGCAGAATGGGGTATTTTTACACATAAATGACAGCAGAACAAAGACCATAATCATCCATAAGAGGAGCAAAGGGGATGTAACTGTAAGAAAATATTTTGCAATACAGTTTCTGCCCATTATGTACCTGTGTAAATGGAAGCATGGCAGGATGGAAATTGTATCATGAAAGGTGCAAAAGGCCCCAGATTAAGAAACCAATGCCATAGCAGTGAGGGCTACATTTATTGTACAGGTAGTCCTTGCTTCATAAGCCTAATAGGGACTAAAATGTTCTTTGCTAAGCAAAGCGTACATTAAGCAAAATGTCACATGACTGCACTGCCTAGCAACAGCTATTCCATAGTCCCTGCTGTGGCCAATAGGCCGGGATTGCACACCATGGTTGTTTATTTATTTATTTATTTATTGCATTTTTATGCTGCCCAATTCCTGAAGGACTTTGGGCGGCTTACAACGTGGATAGCAATAGCACTCAGATTTTATATACTGCTTATCAGGGCTTTACAACACTCCCTAAGCAGTTACAGAGTCAGTTTATTGCCCCCAACAATCTGGTCCTCATTTCACCGACCTTTGAAAGGCTGGAAGGCTGAGTCAACCTTGAGCCTGGTGGGATTTGATCTGACAATCTGCTGAACAAGTTAGCAGAGACTGCAGTGCTGCATTTAACCACTGTGCCACCGAGGCTCCTAGTCCCAAAGGTGCTTTTTCAAGAGGCTGGAAAAAGCATCTGTGGGACTACCATGACCTGGATGACTGAGAATCTCCATAGACATACACCATTGTTAGAAGAGGGCCTCTTCTACCCTGCAGTACTCACCTCCATTTCAATTCTCTACCCTCTTCTGCTCTTTTGATCACCCTACACTTCACTCCTTATCCCTGCCATCACCCACCTTTGCTATCTTCTTCCTTTCATTGGGGGAGCCTCTGGCTGAAGCAGCTTTGGCCCTGCCTGAAGCCTCGCAAGCAGTGGAAATATATTTATAGCAGTTGTTTTGAATGAATCAAGTAGTCAGTAAGTGAATCCAGTTCCCGATGGGTGTATTTTTGCTGAAAATCGGCAAAAAGTTTGCAAATCACAATTGGGTGATCACCGGATGCTTCAATCAGTTGCCAAATGTCTGAATTGCAATTATGTGACCATGAGTGTCATAAATGCAACTACAAATCATAAGTCCCTTTTTTTGCAGCATCATAACTTCAAACAGTCATTAAACTAGTGGTTGTAAGTCAAGGAATATTTTCTTAAGCTAGTCCGGATTTCCCAAAACAACAAAGGAAGTTTTGAAATAAACTTACCTATGCATGTCCGCCCATCATCTGAAAACTGATAACCCTCTAAACATTCACATCGGAAAGTTCCTGGCTGATTATTACACACAGCATTACTGCCACACACTGTTGGCTGCTCCTGGCATTCATCTACATCTGGGTTGAAATGCAACATTATTACACAACCGCCACTCACAATTCTTTTAAGGAAGAGCACAACATATCTGTGTTTAGCTTTAGTTCAGCTGAAAGGCCATCTCTGTTTTCTAAGCAACAGAGGGTAGAAGCACCAGCCAAATGACTTGTCAAGATGTAAGTGATGTAGAATGTAATATTTGATTTTGTCAGATTAAGGTATTGATATTTTTATTCCATCCAATTCTTACAGCAGAGTAATTTAATATCAGGACAACATCAAGGTGTGAGCAAGAGGGGATGAGTATTTATTTTTTAACCCAAAGTACCTCAGAAGATTGCAGTCATCCTAATCTTCCCTGTACAATTCCAATTTTGGTACATGTGCTGCCGAAGCGAGCACAAATTAATTTTCTGAAATGTGTTATATCAAATTACTTTAAGAAGAATTAAAATTTGAATAGTGATAGGTAATAGGGAAAATTATTAATTAGAATGGAATATGAATGCAATTAACTGGTGATAAGATAGAGAAAGATTACCCTAAATGATGGTTGTATACAACAGTGAAATATTTTGATTTTGATTGTTAAAAGATATTAAAGTAAGAGGTAGGGATGTGAATTGTGATGAATTGGATTGATCTAAGTGATGCCTGGAACAACTTTGCTTGCACAATAAGAACATGTGTAAAAAAAGAAAAATTAAAAAATTAAAAAAGAAGATTGGAGCCCTGCAGAAGATGAATAAATTGCGGAGGGACATGGGTAATCCATCCTTTTTCTCCTAGTCATCATGCTATCTTCAGATGGCTGTGCAGTCATGAAAAAGTCTAAACATAAACCTAACTCAAGCAGGACAGCAGCAATTCTGTACTGCCACCCCTCAGCTCTGATACACAACTTCTCAAGAAAGCATTTTTGTTTTCTTAAAACAATTGGCTCAATAGCCACTATTGTAAATTACCATTGACTTGGCCCTGAGAAATTACGAGCAAGTCACAGCAGTATTAATTGTATGGATTCGCTCAGGTTCCCCCCTCCACACACACCCACACACCCATTTTTGCAGATGATTAGGTAATAATTGAGTTTTATCTTCAGCATTTTTACTGTGGTTCCCATTTGGATTGGATTTCTTATGGCTATGAGCAAAAGACCATTTGGATTAACAATTCTTCCTTGGCTCTACATTCCCAATCTGGGTCTAGTTTAAAAAAAAATCCCAAGAGGAACAGGTCAGATTATACAAATAACCTCTATGTGTATACTTCACATATAGTTCTGCCCCAATTTGCAGAGCTTCTGGGTAAGCAGAATGCTGTAAAAAGATATTGCATAGAGTACAATTTGATCATATTGCTATTTCTGTTGAGGAAATCAGGCAGACATATACAAGGGGGGAATATACCAGAATTTGTCACGCATAGAAAGTTTATAACAAATAGCAAATAGCAAAACATAGATTCTGAAACTGAATACACAGATTAAAAAATCACATTGATTTTACATAAGTCCTATTAAAAATAAAATTCTTACCATAACATGTCCGTCCATCTCCCCGGAAACCCACTGAGCATTCACAGGTAAATTGATTGCCTGTTCCTGGACGACAAACTGCATTAATGTCACAACCATGGGTGCCTGTGTAACAAGGATTGCGGCTTACATCACCCGAGCCATCTGCCAAGAGACCATAGAAGATACTTTTAAAGAAGATTATCTGAAAAAATAATCTGCATTTGTGTTCTTGAAAATGTTAGCACTGAATGGTTTCCATGTCAAGAAGATGCCGATCGGTGTAAAATCTGGATAGCATAGCTTTTAAGCGCTCAGCAAAAAAGCTTATACTCCTCATGTTTGTAAAGAAAATCATGGAAATGTATCTTAAAGGTAATGAACAGAAGCTCTACGTTCTTCTACAGGGGTGGGTTCCTACCGATTTCTCAGTCGATCGCGCGCAGCGCGCTTTTGACAGCCGTTTGGAAAGCACGCTCATGAAGCGGGTAACCAGCGAACCGGTAGGAACCCACCCCTGGCCGTGGCATTCACTGAATAACCACCACAAATAGGATCTGGTGATATGATGCCATGACTTATAACTGTAACAACTTGTGTCTATAATTCCAGGCTCAGTTATGATTCTAAATCAAGGACTGTCTCAAACAACACAGATATTGTACCCATATCTCTATCCATATCTGCCAAGTGAGAAAAGAGATATAACGCAAGTGCGCATATGTGCAGTGTAAATTAGCAGTTAATATACTATACTCCCCCATTAGACTTTATTTCATACCTCCACTGTATCAAATAAAGCTTAATTAAATACATATTAATTCCTGCAGAATTCTCTGCTTTCCTTAAAGCTGTTTGAGGACATGGTAAAAAGTGGAAATGGCAATGCAATCCGTGAAAATAATAGGTAGGGAGAAAGAAAAGGTATTTTCTGTGCGTGGGTGTGTATACTGACAAATATACACACACACAAACATACACATGTAATTACAATGCATAAATTGCAATGCAAGTTATTTATTTATTTATTTATTTTGGTTTTACGTTGGTTGGCACACGGTTGCTTGATTAGGTTAATATACTTATTTATACTGAATTTTGACAAGGAGGTTTGAAAACATAAAGGAGTAAGCAAACCATGTACAGAGTTTGGTGTATTTAAAAACTAAGCCAGCATTAAGACATTTTATCAAACAGATGTCAGAAATGGCTATAGTTTTTACCAGGAACACTCAATAATAAATTTTGGTCATGTGACAATGGGGATGCTGCAGGGGTCTTAAGAGTGAAAAATGGTCATGTCACTTTTTTCTGTTGTAACTTCGAACAGCCATTAAATGAATGATTGTAAGTTGCCCATTGTTCGACGTAACCATCCCCTCTCTCTCTCCCCACTGCCAATCGGCAAAGTCAGAAAGATTGCTCTAGATAGTTGGTCTGGTCAACATCCTGCCAGTAGTCTGGATTACATTCTGATTCATTTTTGAATGTGGTGGCACAGTGGTTAGAATGCAGTACTGCAAGATACTTCTGCTGGCTGGCAGCTGATTGCAGTTTGGCCATTCAAGTCTCACCAGGCTCAAGGTTGACTCAGCCTTCCATCCTTCTGAGCCCAGTAAAATGAGGACCCAGCTTGTTGGGGGCAATAGGCTGACACTATAAAACTGCTTAGACAGGCGTGTAAAGCCCTGTGAAGCGGTATATAAGTCTAAGTGCTACTGCTATTGCCTAATTCTAGTTCAACTTCTTTCCCGCTCGTCATGAAAGACTTTTTGTTTTTAGTTTGAAAAATGAAGGCCTCGAAGAGTACATTATTCATTTTCTCCCTTTTGCTTTGCTCTTTCCAGGATGACAAAGAAATTGATTTAGAGCATCTCCACAGACGTGTGAACAGCCTCTGCACAGACGATGAAAGTCCCCATAAACAGTTTTCCACTTCATCCATTGACTTGACTCCACTGGACATTGACACTTTGCCCACGCGTCAAGCTCTGGAGCAAATCAGTGACTTCAGGAACACTCACATCACTACCACAACTTTCATACCAGAGCAAATCCAGACTCTTAGTCGCACACTTTCAGCTAAAGCTGCTTCTGGATTCTCTTTCGGCAACGTGCCTGAACACCGGACTGGCCCTTTTAGGCACAGGGCTCCAAATGGGGGCTTTTTCAGAAGTCCTATCAAAACAATGTCTTCGATTCCGTATCAACCCACTCCAACTTTAGGGCTTAACATTGGTAACGATCCAGATCGAGGCACGTCCATATAAAGGCTTCAGACATTGCTTTGTCACTGTTTCTTCTTAGGACTCCCTTTGGAAGGAGCGGCTATGATATTGTGGAACTAACTTGGATGTAACTTTTTTAAAAGACACCTGGAGTATTAGTAACAATTCATTATCCTTCCCTTTGCCCTCCTCTTTTTCATTTTTCTCTCTTCTACTGTGTTAGGCCAGGATATTTCAGCCCAGTTTCTTTAGGGTAGCCGCATTGGCTAAATTAAAGTGGTTCTGGAGTAAGTCTTTTCTAGAATATCTTATGACCTAACTTTGTAACTGTCAGGCTGGTGGGACTACTCTGAAGTAAATGCAACCTGGGCTACCGTAGGACAACTGCCTGCCATCCTTCTAAAAACTCTATTAGTAGATATTCAGCTGTGCAGATCTTCAATTATGATTCCAATAGGCTGTTTCGGAGCGCACCAGGATGTAAGTGTAACAACTGTTTGCCATTCTGTAAGGCAGCCATGTCTTTTTTTTAGGCATTGTGTAGCAGCTTTAAGATCACGGGGGGCGGGGGGGATAACAAGTGTTTAAATGTTCATACAGGTGCTATGCTTGTATTCCCAAATGTTCCAAAGCATCGTTCTGGAAATGAACCTGAAGGTGTACACGGCATTATGTCATAACACTTTAAATATAGGAAGTAAATATGAAGTCTGTATCAAAAATTAGAATGTTATTTCATTGAAATACCTTTGAATTGGATATGGAAATATCCAATGGATACAGACTTTATATTTATATATATTTGCAATATAAATATTCATATTTATATATATTTGCAATAATGTCTGTTCTCTGACATCCATTTCATGCTTCTCTGCTACGGTGTGTCCTTTTTAACTGTGGACCAAAGGCCACCCTTGCATTTTTTGTAGGGAGAATGAAAATGAGAGAACTGGTAAAGAGAAGGGAGAGACCATTTAACATGAGAATGCAATTTTGTAGAATTTTCACAAAGCCATTGGTATGCCAGTAAAGACTACAGTTAAATCTCCTTTTTGCACTGCAACAGTGCATATGATCTTTCTGGAATTGTACAGAGTTTAAAAGGTTTTTTTTGTTTTGTTTTGTTTTCTTATGTACAGAGAACTGTATCATACGGCAGAAACTTCTGTTAAATAAATTAGTCTCTCATACATACATATATATACCTATCTATATATATACATGCTTTGGTATATGTGAGTGGGCGTGTGTGGGAGGGTATATATGTATATACATGTGCGCACACACGCACACACACATATAAATATATATATATAAAATGGCAGCCAGTGCTATTGCAATTTGTCTAATAAAGCTTTAGTAAAAACAAGTGTATTCTGGAAAGATGTACAGGGCAAAGAGTCTCTCTTTTTTTTCAAAGAAAAGATGCGGTGCTTTAACGCTATTCTGATTTACATTGTTGGATTGAAGATATTTTATACCATTTGTACCTAGGTGTGCAAGTCACTAATTTAGATTTTTTTTTTTTTGCGATCACTATTCAACAGTGTTTAAGGTTATGGTTAATCATGCTTTTACATTAAATTGCAAAATTGGAAAGCACTCATGAGGTTAAAAACACAAATACATATCCACAGGGATGTCTGATTTTCAGCTCTCGGGAGCATGAAAAACAGGTCGTGAAAGTTGAATAAGCCCTATTGTAATCAATACTGTCAATATTTGGAAAAGAGACGAGAGTTTACAGGAAGAAGGTTGTTGAGAATGACTGGTGTGGCCTTAAATTACAGTCCTATAGTGCTCCAAGAAAGAGGGAACAGGGAGAGAAAAATAAGCTTTTGTTTAAATCTTTAGTACATATTCAATTATAGATGTATTTTTGATGTGAGTTCCAATTGTATAGAATGAGATGCTGACGACAGCAGAAAAAGGAAAAGAAACAGCACCTGGTGACCTTTTTGAAGCTAACACTCTACTTGTTCAGAACTGTAAAAATGAGCTTCAGTTGTAATCCTTATAAACTAAACTGCGGTTAAGTAGAAAGCAAGCCAACTTATTACGTGTTTTTTGTTTGTTTTAATTTGATATGATATTTACGTTAATCTAACTCAGTTATGTGGATAGGACTTGATTATAAGAACCAGCTTAGGTGATCTGCTGTAGGAAAAATTCAAAGTATATTCTTCAAATCTATTCTATTTTGATGCCTAATTCTGTTCTGGGAGAACATCTTGTAATGTCATTGTTTTTTGTATGAAATCTGCATAATATTGTCTACTGTGTAAGGCAGAACGATTTTCTTATCATGAGAAAAAGGCCATTCTGTTTCCAGGGTACAAGTGTTTAAGAGCATGCACAACTTGTTTCCCCTTGTAACATTCATGAACATCTACACAACTGATTTATAAAAGAAAAGAAAAAAAAGAACAAAAAAAGGGGAAAAATTCTTTACAAGCTATAGGGGTATACCAGATGTTGCGGCGGTTTTAGTGATAATCCAATTATTTTCATGTGTTGTCTATTATACACAAACACATTTTGGAGGCCTCGGTTGCAAGTGGCAGAGCTTTCTGTGTATAATTTGTCTAAATAATTTGTCTAATAAAATGGTTTTTTAAACTTGCCTCTCTGCCTATTTCAAGGATCATGTGAGTAGACAAACAAGTAAGTAAGTATGAATTCAAAGCATTTGTTGACTTGGGGCCATAACTGTGTTATAATTGCAGAATCATTGCTCAGGTTTCTAATTTCCAGGAAAGGCCTCATAAGGAATCTTTAGCTTAATTTGATTAATATTTATATCATATTTTTAAAAATCAATGTCCTCTTCTCTCAACTGGCTAGATCAGGGGTCCCCAACCCACAGTCCGCACCTCCGTACCAGGCTGCGGCCTGTTTGGAACTGGGTCGCACAAGCAGGGCAAGTGCATGAACATGCTCAGCTCCACTGGTGAGAGTGGTGGGCACACATACTCGCACATGAAGATCCGTTTGTGCAAACGGCAGTTGCACACATTCCTGCCACTCACGCAAATGAAGCTGCGCACACAGAAACATATTTTCTTTGTGTACCCTGCAGCTGCCAGGCCACAAAGCCGGAATGGTTGCAGATCGCTGGGTTAGATCTTAGAGCAACATATGCGGTAAAACAGCTCTAAGAATTACTGGTTTGAAACCTCTGGCATTCGCTGAAGTCGCTGGAATAGAGAAATAAATCAAAGGAAGAAATTTACACTGAAGTTTCCCAAAACTAGGTGGGTTTTTCCAGGCCACTCCCTCAAATAAAATGTCCATCAAGCGTCGTACAGTAATGCTTCACTGTATTTAACAATATTGAATGGGCTTCTTCACAGATGTCAATTGTCCTGAACTTATAGCTGACCAAAGAAATTCATATATTCAACCTGACAGTGAGCCCAAAATGGCAGAAATGATCATGTAATCAAATGTACATTTTTACATGTGACAAACATGTAGCTTCATTTTTGCCATTTTTGATCCCACCTGGAGATTCCTCTTTATCAATAGTTGTCCCTAAAGCACAATACTTGCACAATAAAGCACAATCTGTTAATTCCCATTGAGTTCTTCTGACCTTGAGGAATAACTTAAATAACAAGTTATTCCAAGGTTTTTTAGAAGAGACTGTATGATACAGGATCTCCTGTTTGAGCAAGGGGCTGGACTAGAAAACCTCCAAGGTCCCTTCCAGAAACTATTCTGATTCTGAGGTCATTCCAGTAAATGGTTTAATCCACAGGAATTTGTTCATGGATAACTCCATAATTTTAGTGGTAAGACTATTTTCAGCAAAAGGATCACAGAAGAATCTTTGCAAGACTATAAGGACTGCAGACAATTGCTGGTATAGACTTATAAATATGGAGAAAAAAATAAAATAAAATAATAAAATAAATAAAAATAATAAAATAAAATATAAAATAAAATAAATCAAATCTAAGACTTTATTACCATGGTCCCAAAAAGCCATTATGTTCTGGACATAATACATTTAGTCAATGTATATATGAAACATGCTTTGGAAGTATGCAAGATGCTGTACAATCAAATGTTAAGATGTTTTGAAATTATAGCATTATACTGGAAACACACTTCCAAATTGGTATCCTATCAAACAAAACCTTCCTATTGGCTTCAATAGAAGAAAATCCCTAACTAGTTTCAGTAGAAGAATGCTTTCTTAAAAGAAAACAGATTCAGAAAAAAAAGTGGAAATGTCACTCTGTGATTTAATATTCCATTAGTCCCGAATAATCTATCATAAATCATAAATGCAATAAATGCCAAAAATAGAAGTCATTATTGTCAGTGGCTTGAACAAAAAATGGCAAATTCCCCACATTTAAAAACCATTAGCAGTCAACGTGGATGAAAGATTGCAATTTCTACACAGATAAGTTAGATGTTAAAAGTCATACTTTGGTAGCACCTCTTGTATATATCATGAAAGTATTTTATGGTTACATTGAGCAATGTACTTTTTGCAGATCAAATATGTAGAAGGGTGGGAGGGAGGCGACTCTCATTTATCGTATGTTTAATTAAGATAGCAGTGATTATCTCTGTTGGACTGAATCAATCAGACAGCTATTATGGGAGACAGGCATTTCTCCATTAATTGGACACTATGATATGTAATCAGCAACTTGAACTGCACCTGGAAGCAAACCGGAAAATATTGTGACTCATGGGGTAAAGGTGTTGCATGACATACTGAGAGATACCCATTAGTGTCCATGCCAGTCAGTGGGGGAATTCAATTTTTTTTACTACCAATTCTGTGGACATGGCTTGGTGGGCGTGACTTGGTGGGCATGGATATGTGGTCATGTGACTGGGCGGCCAGCCGCAACCCCCCCCCCTGTGCCCCATTTTTTGCCTAGAAAATGTCCCTGAAGCATCCTGGCAGCCAAATAGGGGCACATGGAGACTCCTGGAAGGAGCACAGTGGGGAAGAGAGGGTCCAACCAGAGGTGGTATTTGCTGGTTCTCTGAAACAATCAAAATTATCACTATCGGTACTCCCGAACTTGTCAGAACTGGCTGAATACCACATCGGATGCTACTACATTCTGGACCAGCTGAAGCTTCTGGATGGTCACCAAGGACAGCCCTATGTAAAGTTCATTGCAATAGTCAAACCACAACATGACCAGAGCCTGAATTTATTTTTTATTTATTTATTTATTACATTTTTATGCCGCCCAATTCCTGAAGGACTCTGGGCAGCTTACAACATGGATAGCA
>JANHGC010003551.1:149155-159774 GCA_027560395.1 Boaedon fuliginosus
TTTGGCGCCATTTGGTGCCAAACTGAATATTTCTATTGAGCACATACAAACTAATTTCTTTGCTTTATATATATAGACAAGATGAATCATAATCTGGAATAGAAGTCACCATGTGGAGCCTGTTGATCAAATGTGGCCTTCTAAGTGATGTTTTTGCAGTCAATACTTACTTATAAAGTAATAAAGGCTAGATTAAATAAACTCTAATAAATACAATTATTCTATTCAGTTAAACAATGTAAGACAAAATATATTTTATTTATTTATTTATTTATTTATTTATTTATTTATTTATTTATTTATTTATTTATTTGTTAGATTTATACCCCGCCTCTCTTCCCCGGTCAAGGAGAACTCGAGGATAAGAATCCAATCATAGGATAAGCAAACTGTGTGTGGATTCATTCAGAAATTTATAAGAATTACTGAAATGTCTTCTTCCCATTTTTATCTTTGCTGACAGTATACGGCATATATTTGAATTAGTCTGATATTGGAACTATATGCTAGATATCACTAAATAGGCAGTATTTAGATACAACGTGGTTATACAGGAACTGAAAACTCTTTACACATCCTGTTTCTGTACAAGACGGAAATATTGCAGCTATTCAGAGTTCTGCTGCACCAGCTGCACCATATCCCTAAAGATCAGGAATTTTATAATAAAGTTTTGGAAAGAAAAAAAAACTGCTATTCATTTGCAGATTTTTGCAGGGCATATTAAAAAAAAACCTCTCTACATATCACACAATGCCTAAAATTTGAAACATCCTCCTCCCCCATGGTTTTCCAGTGCAGGAAACAGAAACTCTAGAGAGACACCTATTGGTTCCTATTATTAAACCACTCTCAATTTTCCAAAAGCCTGTTTGCTGTTAGAGACAGAACAGTACTATCCTGACTGAGAGGAACCAGTTTTGCTTAGGTAGACAGTTCTTTTATAAGGATTGGAAAACTCATTAGAAGCCTTGACAATATTTCTCAATCTCAGCAACTTTAAGATGTGTGAACTTTATCTGAAGCAAGCTAGAGAATTCTAGGATTTGAAATCCCTACACTTTAAAGCTGTTGAAACTGAGAAATTAAGCATTAAGATGATGTAGTTCGCAAAAAAGATAACCCATGAAACCTATTACTGTAGAGAGCTGCAGGTTCAGACAGTGGAGGCAGGAAAAGCAAGATTGTTTTGGAAAGAGAAAATATAACCAGTAGAAATTGGTACAGTTCCAATAGTTCAGGGTACTGGTGTCCTGATGTTTAATCCTGACACATTTTTGATGTGTGAAAACTCTGAAGATTCATTTTCACACCCTCTTCACACACGGATAAAATAAGAAATGTTTTAAGCTGCCCTGTTTATACATACACGACACTGGAGCAAAGTATAAATAGAATTTCTGTGATTATAGGTTTCTATCTTGATATAGCAGCTTACAAGGTTCAGGGGCTGGTTCTTCTCAGCCAGACTACTACCCTGTTTCTGACATCAAAAGTGCCGTTGGAAAATTGAATATTCTTAAATATTTTTGGATGCTCTTTGGAAATTATTCTAGGTGAAAAGGCTGAGTTCACATGAAGAACTTACCTATGATTAATCCAGCTATGATTTATTCAATTTATCCAACTTTCTAGGCTTATACAGCACAGTGTTTATACTTGTTGAGTTGTGATTATATGTCATGTGTGACCATAACTCAAGAGATGTTAATATTACACTAACTTCAGGATCATATGTAATTATAAATGCACCTCCAAATTTATATAGACTTCCCAAATTGAAAAGAACCCAACTAATAAATTGCATAAGAGATGCAATATATTGCATATTAGATACAAACAATTGATCCAAAAATAAGAAGCAATTACTTTAAGTTACAAGGATTCTTGGCTAGTAAAGTATTTTTTGGTTTTTTTTTGCTAATTAACATTCACATTTCACTAATGCAACATAATGTAATTTGTGTTTCTGGTACATGAACATATAACAGCATAGAGTGTTGTGTGATCCCAGCCAGTTTTAGTTAAATTAACAAATTACAATTAAACAAACTGTGGCTTAGCTTAAGTAATAAAAGGAAAATGAGATGCCTTGGACTTCGGAATTAATATGCTATGTAAGAATAAAATACATCCAGGATTTTACAATTGGATTCTAATGAAAAAAGCTGAAGCCCTCTGAGACCTGTTGTGACAATCTTCCAAAATACATTAAGGGTGAAATCACTGCTATTCTGCAATCTCAGTGAAGCTCCACACTACATTATCTGGTCTAGTTTTAGTTGCTTGGGTGTAAAGTGTAGATACTGTATCTTGTTTATAGGAGCTCAGACGTTCACTGGTATATTTTAGTCTTTCTTTTTTATCATTTTATTCTTATCTGCCTTGGCTTTTAATAGCAAGCTAAGTGGCTGGTATTATGTGGCAGTAATAGGTGGCTGGTATTATGTCTATGGAGATTCTCAGTCATCCAAGTCATGGTTATCCTAAAGGTGCTTTTTCAAAAGGCAACTGGACTTCGTTTTTCCTTCAAGATGTTTCACTTCTCATCCAAGAAGCTTCTTCATTTATGACTGAATAGTGGAGGATGGAAGGATTTATATTCCTTGCAGTCATCTGGTTGTTAGCACTCTTTCTGAGAGTCCTTGAGGTTGTTTGGAGGTTTATTGATGCCCCCAGGATCACTTGAATAGTGCAAATAGATTAGGAACCTTCTTGGAACTGCTGAAAGGACTCTGTTTTAAACAGGATATGGGTGTTGTTGTATCCCTACTCCTCTGTTGAGAGATGGCTGTTCATTCTTAATGTAGATGGCCTCTTTCAAACCAGTGGTCCCCTCTATCCAGAATGTGGATTTGCTGCCTTCAAAATAATGACTTTTGTCTTTCAAATGCAGATGGACTTCTGAATCTTGTCCTGATAGGTTTGTTCTCCTATGAGTTTGTGAAGTGGTTTAATATCTCACTGTCTTTTGATGCCATCAGCAGTGGCATTTTGTTGAAGTGACTCTAAAGATGACTATTGATTGCATATATACTGTTGGACATGGCGAGTCACATCTTATAATGGAACTTTTACTTTTATCCCACCTTTCTTTTATAAACATATATCTTACATTCCTAACTCATTTTATCCACATAACAACCCAAGGAAAAAGATTGATCAAAGAGGTTGTTCCAAGCTCATCCTATGACCTTCTGGTTGAATAGAAGCCTTAAACCTGGGTCTTCCTGATCCAGTCTAGTGTATTAGCTACTGAATTATTTACTCACCTTTGGGTTTTAGGGCCTTCCAGATCTGGGACTTTACCATCTTTGGTATTGAATGGGATTGCCCTGTCTCAAACAGACCCAGTGCATAACGTGTGCCTGGTGGGTTCCTCCTGGACTTGCAACTCCTGTTCAGAGAGCAGAATCCTGACTACATTCCATCACAGGGAATCAGTGGGTCCCAAAAGGCATGCCTTTGCTGCCATCGGGCCCACTTTATAGAATATCACACACACACACCCCTTGAAGTGAGACTCTTTCCATCCGTATTGACTTTTCAAAATCCCTCAAGATCTGGTTTTGCCATCAGGCCTGGAGAGACGAGAGGCCAGTCAGGTATTAAGGTAGCTCTATTATTGACATCTGCTGTTCTCCCTTAGCATTTAACCATGATTTTTAAATTTTTCTAGAAAATATTTTTTTACAAAACAATATTATTGTTTTATAATTTTATTGTACACATCCAGAGTCACTCATAAGATGGATGGCCATATGAAAAAAAAAACCACAGTGAGAATTTCCTTATTTGTCCAAGTATTGTAAACTGTTAGGCAAGCTTCATTGGTTTGCTTTTTCGTTATTCTGACTTATATTTATTTGTTTTTATGTCCTTGTAACATATCCTAGTATTCTGCAAAAAGTCAGACTAAAAGTAATTTGAATTCCAACAGCCAAACAAACAAATTATTCCTCAGGATTTTGTGACAATTGCATTCCCACTCTACCTTATCTTTTATCTATTCCGAAACTATGTGAGGAGGACAATTTGAAACTTACTTTTGGATTTTCCCATATGTGCTAATTAATCCACTGCCACTAAAATTCCACCCATTGGTTCTTAATCTTTTTAAAAAAAATAATGGGTTTATTTTTGCTTTTTTTCTTGTTTATAAGTAAATTTATTTATTAAACTAAGTTCTTTTGGGAGATTTCCTATACTGAAACAAAATTCTATCACTAAAGGTAGATAATATAAAAGGAGGAGTTGCTAATCTATTTAAAGTTAATATGCTCATCTTTATCTCTGATAACCTGGCTCTAGTTTTAAGTATTTTTTTCCATTCTTTGCTTGGAAAAATCTCTGATCTACAATTGTTTTGTTATCTTTAAAATAGTATCCCTCCTGCTGTAGCATGTCTCCGCTCAAGGCATGAAATTGAAGGGGGTATAATTTTATCCTCAGTTTGATGGGATTTCTTCCTACAGAACAACCACTTTTGTTCTCAGGATATTCTCCAGGATTGATCTCATAGGCAGACTTTTATTCTATATTTCTCCCATATCTAGTTGACAAATACAACATAACCTCCAGGGTTTATCATAAAAGGAGTGAAATTCCTATACTGATGTTCCTGGCAGTTCTGACAAAGAACAGATTCCTTCTTGAGGATCTGATTGGGCTTAATACAGGATTTTGAAGACAGAAAATTGTTTGGCCTTCAAGGCTTCTCCAACATCCAACACCCAACACCCAATCTGTTAGGGGCAATTCATTAACACAATTTGCAAGACACATTAACAGGGCCCACACTTTAAGCAACTATATCAAAGTCAGGGATTGACAGAGAATAGGTGCAACTATAATGCTATTTTTACTTGAAAAAGTTATTTTTCTTCAATAAACTGATACTCCTAAGTACAGTAAAGGGGATTCTGTAAAGTCAGTTATTCGACCGAGGCTCTGCATTTCTTCAGGTGGAAATGCAACACAACACGAACAAGTCATCCATTTTCCTCTTCACAATAGTCAGCATCCTCAGAAAAAAAGAAAACACAACTGAGGAGGAGGAAGGTGTAATGAGCTGTGTAAGAAGACCGCCAAATTAAAAAGACAGTGGGGTATCTTGGCCTACGTTGGAAGTACGGAAAGCTGTGGGCTCGGCAGGCCCTTTGCTCAAGGACAAAGTTGTGCTGAAAACCGGGGAGCGGCCGAAGCGTGGGGGGTGGGGGACTACCCTTCCTTGTCCGAGAGCCAGCGAAGGGGGCGTCCCAAAGAGCGGCTCGCTCGCTCCGCGCTGCTCCTGCTGACGGAGGACGCGCCAATGAATCCCTCTGTCCCGAGATCATGTGCTTCCAGCCACCAGTGCGCTGCCAAAGAGGAAGTGCGGGTTGTTTTCGTTCGCTCGGTTCCTCTCCTGACGAAGATGAAAGGCGGCGGCGGCGGCGGCTGTAGCAACAGGAGCCACTGTCGGCAAAGTTAAGCCCGAGTTCTGCCCGCCCGAATCCCGGGCGCCGATGGAGGCCCTGGAATGGGACGCGCTGAGGAACGGCAGCCTCCTGCCTACTCTGAGCCCGGCTGTGCCTCCGTACGTGAAGCTGGGTCTCACCGTTGCCTACACCGCCTTCTATTCGCTCCTCTTCCTGTTCATTTACATCCAGCTCTGGCTGGTCCTGCACTACCGGCACAAGAGGTTTAGCTATCAGACGGTCTTTTTATTTCTGTGCCTGCTCTGGGCTTCTCTTCGGACGGTGCTTTTCTCCTTTTATTTCAAGGACTTTGTCGCCGCCAATTCTCTCAGCCCCTTCGCCTTTTGGCTCCTCTATTGCTTCCCGGTGTGCCTCCAGTTTTTCACCCTGACGCTTATGAACCTTTACTTCACCCAGGTAAGGGACGGGCGGACGGACGGCCGTTCCCGCGCTCGGATCTCGGCCGGACTGGCGCGGTACCGGTTCTACGGCTAGAGATCGCACCGCCGCGATGTTGTGCGAATATCTTACTTTAGGAAATGTCAGGCGGGGCTCATGTTAGTTAGAATCGCCGTTTATCGAAGGCTGTGGGGGTACTGACCCGTAAAAGTGGAAATTTGGAGGAGGGGCCCTAATTTATAGACAGAGGGTAGCAACAACAACAAAAAACTTCTTACTCAGCCAATTGGACAGACCAGCTGATTGTACAAGGTTTCACAATATAATGCAGCAGGGAAATCTGGATCTCAGTTGCTCTTAAGAGAAGGGAGAGGAAAAATAGGATAAACCCAAGATTTCTGACCATTTACTTTGATGCAAGATTTCCATCAAGCTTTGTTTTATCCATTTAGGAATAACTCCTTCCTCTTTCTCCTCACCAAAAATTGCCTGGTCCACAAATGGAGCCTTATGTAGTGGTGTCTTTAATTTTATTTTCTTGTTGTTAAGTGAGCAGTGATGATTTTACAGGCAAAGCAAATATTTTGAGCACTGGTGTGGGTGCAAAATTTTAAAATGGGTTCAGGGAGATAGGAAGTCCCAAACTATTCTTAAAGATCTTTCAGTTAACAACATGCTCAGAGATGCAGCAACCCTGTTTTGCTGTGTTGTGTGAATAATTGGAGGAATTTCTGAAAGAAATGCATATTATGCACTTTTAATGGGTGAAATACATTAAATAAATACTAAGGAATATCAATGATAAATTTAGTATTTAGCAATAAGTAGGCTTTGCTGAGATTTTTTTTTATAGAAACGAGCAAGGAAAAAGCATTACTGAAATATTAAAGAAGTAAAGCAGAACATTATTTTAAAATAGGAAATAGGGAGGGATCTCATTGACTCAATGTTGTTTTTTCAGATAAATAGTAAGTTGATTGAAGTTTAGCTTCAGTGCTTCATATTATAATAATTGATAACTTTTATTACGATTGTGAAGTTGAACCAGAATCACTCATTAAAAGTGCCTTAATATTCACAGATATACCAGCCTTTCATTACATGCAAATGAGATTAAGTTTTATTACAAGGACTTGCAAAAGCATTACACAGAAACCAATTAAGTTTTGGCGTATTTTATTTGTTACAGGCTAAATTGAAAGAATATAACCAGGTTCACACATTGCATTAACAAATAGTTTGGCTACTGTTTTGTAAATAAGTAACAAGTATTTAGGTAGAATAATGCCAAAATCTATGGTACTAAGTCAGGGCTGTCAAACTTGTGGCCCACGGGGCAGATGCATGTTTAGCGAAAGGGGGAAAAGTCATGATACATCACGTGATGACGGTGTGATGACATGAGTTTGACACACCTGTATTGTCATTCATAAACTTCTATTCTTGCATATTTATTTCACTGTATATAATTCCCACTGAATATAATGGGAATTGATTCAGAGAAGCACATTTAAAATTGTGATTCAAGGTAAACATGTTTAAGATTGTATTCTACTTACTGTAGTCAAGAGATTCAGATAAACATCAGGCGACAAGTTTGGCTTGTAAGCCTGCCTGTTGCCACAGAGTATCCCTTCAAATATTAACACCTACATTGTCACATCAGACATGCATGGGCATGTGTAAAAGGGAGGCGAGGAACACACTCTCAGTCCAGAGGCAAACTTTATCCAAATAAAAAGACAGTGTGCTTTAAATCCAGTCTGCTTGATGTGAACAAGTTACTAAATGTTAATAAAACTTAGGAAATACTTGCAAAACTGCTAAGAATTCCTTCTCTACATTCATTAATACGACAGAAGAAATACTTTAAAAGAGTCACTGAAATTATCCCAGGAATGAATAATTAACAAATAGTTAATTGGCGGAAAAAAGGCTGAATTGTTCAATCTGTTATGATGGACTTTTCCAATGTGGTGCTCCTGATGTGTTGGATTTCAAATCCCACAGTTCTTATACAAGTTTAAAACAGAATATTAGTCATGCTTGACTCCTGTGATTTTATGGACACATCTTTGTACTTTTCTTGGCAATGATATTGGAAATGGTTTGCCATCTCATTCTTTCACAGCACTTTTCAACTTCCCATTCTAGCCTACAGTTTCTGGGCTGCCCTGATAGTCTTTCCCTTCCAATATTAACTAGGACTCACCTGCTTAGCACCCATGTCCAGACAAGGTTGGTGAAGTGCTACAACCTATTGAGTCTATGCTAATGGAAGTGTGGGATGAAAGGAATGAAAGAAGAAAAGGTTTAACATGTTCTTGCCTTTCAACTCTTTCTTGCACTCTCTGCATCTATGATTATTTATCTTAGCTGGGTTTATTTTTAGATTTTGAACCATGATGGGAAGAGCTTAAGAGAAAGAAGTTGTAGGGAAAAAGTGGTGGAAGGCTGAATTGTATCCTTTTTGAATCTTACTCGTAATAACAGATTAACAGAATAGGAGAAAGGACCTTGGAGGTCTTCTAGTCCAACCCTCTGCTCAAGCAGGAGATTCTATACCATTTTAGACAAACAGACAAAATTGACTGACAAAGTGGATAAAATATTGAAAAATCCTGTGCGTATTACATATAATGCAGATCTACTCTGAAGTGTTGTATTTTAAATAAATTCAATAAATAAATAAATTCAATAAATAAAATCCCTCTCCAACAAAATGCAGAGGAAGCATAAACCTGTTTTCGAAACGCTGGTTCAGTTCACTTCTGTATTCATACCCATATCTATTCTACTTTAGGACTAGAATTTAGCTTACATGTTTTTCCACCAATATCAGGATTTATGTTAGCCTATCTATTACAGATTTTGTCGCATGCATTGTACTGTCTCTGTTCTTTTGTCCTTTTTTGTCTTTTGTTTGTAATCTAATTGAAAGTGAAGAGTGAGAACACTTTCTCTGTCATCTATGAAAAATCATATGATTGCATTTTGGGGCTTGGCAAACAACTCACTTTTATGGCTGTTTGCAGTGTCCTAACGTCATGTGACAAGAACCTATGATATTTTTGCTGGTTTCTGATGTTTACTTCCACTTTCTGGCAAAAACCACCCATCCATTGGATTTGTTTAACCAGCATCGCATTCACTTAATAACCACTGCAAAAAATGTTGAAAAATCACATCCAGTCACATGATGCCTCGATTTATGACTGCAATAATTTATGACCATAATTCCAGGCTCAGTTACCCTCTTAAGTCAAGGACTATATGTCCTTAGATAGGAGATCAGCAGGGAATATAAGGGATGTAGGCTAGGCTGAGAAATTTAAAAAACATCCTGGAAGAAAATAGTGGAAATTCACTTCTGGATTATTGCCAAGAAAACTGCATTAATGTGCCCATCAATCAAGATTAATCTGAGAATGTTTCAACCTTTAAATGAATATTGTTTTATCAAAGCCCTCCGTCCTGTATATCTTTGTACATGAATGTTACTCTGTTTTTATCCTTATCTTTTAAAGCATCCAGATAAAACTGTTAAATTAAGCCTGATTTGAACATGATATGTGCAGCCAAAAATAATAATAATCGGTTGTGCTATACACCAGGTCTTTCATTTAACTCTGCTGTATGCCATTCATGTCTTGGCATCTCAAGGCTAAGAATCCTATTCATATGCAATGCTGGGTGCATATAACTGTGTATGGTTATTTTTCTCCTTCTTTCTTGACTACAGCATATAGAAATTGGATCATAATGTACAGGTAGTCCTCAACTTATAACAGCTTGCTTGGTGACCATTCAAAGATAAAATAGTACTGAAAAAAGTAACTTACGACCATTTTTCACACTTATGATCATTGTGGCATCAACATGGTCATGTGATCAAAATTCAGATGCTTGGCAACTGATTCATACTTATGACCATTGCAAAGTCAATTGGGAAGCCAGATTCACTTAGTAACCGTGTTACTAATTTAAACTGCAGTGATTCACTCAACAGCTTGGCAAGAAAGATCGTAAAATGGGGCAAAGCTCACTTAACAAATGTTTCACTTAACAACAGAAATATTGTGGTTGTAAGTCAAGGACTACCTGTATAGAAGTACTCTCCATGGCATTATCCCCAGCTGTGCTGGACTACAACTCATCATCCTTAAGCATATCGCTTTTGAAGACAAGGAGTGTCCTGTGCAAAGTTGGCAGTTACTAATTATAGTTTAATCTCCATTTTTTTTAATTAGTAGAAACAAATGGAATTTTAGAGGGTAATAAAAATATTGGACAGTATGATTACTGATTTAGAACATATAATGCATTAGGAAAAGATTAGGAGGAAATGGAACAAAATATATTTAGAGAAAGATGCAGAACATATTAGTCCCTTTTAAAGGATCTTTCATTTGAAGCAAATGTTTTTTCCATGACTGTGAGTGATGCTTATCAAATCCAATAATATTATTTATGATTCAGCCTTCCCCACCATTGCTAGGCTCTATCCCTGGACAAAGAATCATAGACATAGCTAGACCAAAATCTACATGACTATACATCCCATCTCAAGCTGACTTTTCCTATGATTCAGTCTTAGGCTAAACTGATACTAAAGGAATCTCCTGAAAAATCAGATCACCCATAGGATTGATAGGCTAGCTCAAATGTCCACCCTTTTTATTTATTCATTTATTTATTACATTTTTATGCCGCCCAATTCCCGAAGGATTCTGGGTGGCTTACAACATGGATAGCAATAGCACT
>JANHGC010003552.1:5833-20022 GCA_027560395.1 Boaedon fuliginosus
AGGTGGTTTCCCCCTCTTCATCTTCATCCCCCTACTCCTCTTCATTCCCCTCCCGTTCATAATGTTCTTTTCCCTCCTCCTCTCCTCTGTTTTCCCGTCCCCCTTCTGTTGATCATGTTGTTTTCCTTCCTCTCCTGCTGCTCTTCTTGCTCCACCTCTTCCCTCCTCCTCTTCATTGTTGTCTTGCCTTTACCCTTACTTCTTCCCTCCTTCTTCTCCGCCTCCTCCTCTTCATCATGTTCTTTCTGCTTTTCCTTCTGCCCCCTCCTCCTCCTCTTCTTCTTGGTGTTCTTTCCCCTTCTACCCCCTTCTTCCTCTTCTTCTTCGCTCCTTCTCTTCCTCCTGCTCTTCATTGGTTTCTTGCCCCTCCCTCTCTTCTTCCCTCCTGCTGTTCCTTGCCCTCCTCTTAATTTTCTTTTTCACCCTTACCCTCCCACTCTCCTCCTCTTCTTGCCTCCTCCTCCTTCTCTTGCTCTTCATTGCCTTTTCCCTCTCCCCCCTCCTCCTCACATGGAATGTTAGGTATGGAAGTGACTGGGCAGAGTGTGTAAAACAGGCAAAACTTAACAACTTCTTTCTTAGTCACGGAAATGTCGGGCTCAATGGTGGTCATAAGTCAAGGACTGCCTGTACAGAAGCTCTGTTGCAGCATCCCCATGGCCATGTGATCGGAATTGATGTGACCCATATTTATGACAGGCACCATATCCCAGGTTCCCCTTCGCGATTTTCTCACCAGCAAAGTCAACAGGGGAAGCCAGATTAACTTCACAACCATGACCCTAATTTAACAATGGTACCAACTCACTTAACGACAGTGGTGAGATATGGGTTCAAAAATTCACCAAACAAATGTTTGGCTAAGCCACAGAAATGTTGGGCTCAACTGGGCTTGTAAACCGAAGACTTCATGGTAACTAACTTCGCAACGGCAGGGATTAGCTTTAACGACTGTGGCAAGGAAGGTGGTAAAACGGAGGCAAAACATAACAACTTCTTGCTTAGCCATGGAAGTGTTGTGCTCAACTGTGGTCGTAAGCTGCCTGTACAGCAGCTCTGTTGCAGCATCCCTTCCACTCTTCCCTTCCTCCTTGGTCCCTCCTTGCCTGCTACAGCCTACAATTCCCAGAGTTCTGTGCCCAATTTGCTTGCCTTGCCCCTGTTGGCTTGAGTGCTCAGCATTCTTTGCCTGATTTGCATGCCTTGCCCCTATTGGCTGGAGAGCTTCAGGCTTCAGTACAGCAAGAGCAGGTTGTTGGCAGTTAAATGTCGGAGGGTGCACTTTGGCACCAAATTTTGGGGGAGAACAATCCAAAAGCCCAATTCATGATCCCCACAGTGTTTGTCACCAGAGGGTAAGGTATGTGTATGCCAAATTTGGGCCAGATTGGTGCTGGCATGGAAGAGCCTATTGAGGACACACACACATTCCTCACACACAGAGATATAGATTTAACTGTATCAGCTCAACAGATTTACAGATTTTGCTGTTTTAAATTTACCTATTTTTCATTTAGGTGTATATAGATAGTTATTTTACTACTGCTCTCTCTCTCTCTCTCTCTCTCTCTCTCTCTCTCTCTCTGCTCAGATGACCAATTGTAATGAAATTTGTTCTGATCTGAAATTCCAATGAGACACTAGGACGTGCATTTTGTAGAAAATTCATCAGCATTAAAAATTTAGCAATTTTCAAAAGAAGAACTTTTGGACTGAGAAGATGGATACATAATGGATGGATGAATGAAGGGAAGGAGGCAAATACACCAATTTGAGTGGGTTGTTCAAGGGCAAGCATGTTACAGGGTGACTCACATGAAAAAAAGGCAGGTCTTTTATTATAGCAGAATAAGACAGCTGGAAGGGACTTTGGAGGTCTTCTAGTCCAACTCCCTGCTTCAGAAGGAAATGCTATACCATTTCAAACAAATGCTTTTCCAATTTCTTCATAAAAACCTCCAGTATTGGCCCACCTACAACTTCTGGAAGCAAGTTGTTCCACTGATTAATTGTTCTCAATGTCAGGAAATTCCTCCTTAGTTCTAGTTTTTTTTTTTCTCCTGAATTAGTTTTTATCCATTGCTTCTCGTTCTGCTTTCATCTGCTTTGGAGAATAGGTTGAGTGCCTCTTCTTTGTGGCAGCCCTTTAAATATTCTATAACTTCTATAACTAAGAAGAAATGTTCTGACAATGAGAACAATTAACTAGTGGAATGGCTTGCCTTCAGAAGTTGTGGGTGCTCCATCACTGGAGATTTTAAAGAAGAGATTGGATAGCCATTTGCCTCCTATAGGAATATACGGTAGGTATAATAGGGTCCTCTGCTTGAGCAGAAGGCTGGACTAGAAGACCTCTAAAGTCCCTTCCAACTCTGTTGTTTTGTTAAACGGATATTGAATGGAGAGGCATGCAAATTTCAAAGAACCTGGGAATCTCTGAGCTAGTGTTCTTCTTGGTATCCAGACTCTGATCTATCTTGCTCAGCTGAACCTCGGATTGTCCTTTGATGCCCGGTGTGTTTGCTCCTCTGACTGTGCAGGACTGTCTGTGCTTTTTTTGATGTTCAGTCTGGACCTCAATTATTCTCATTGCTTTTCTTCCATTCTGAGTTGGCCTTATTTTCTTGATCCATGGGGATCAAGTATGAGAATGTTGTTTCAGGCTTAATGTATCAAATGTAACCTACATTACAAGAATTAAAGTTTGTGCAGCATGACACTGCCTTCAATTTTTGACTGTTTTTCAGGTACTATCAGGACAATGCACAGTCCTAACAACAACCCTCTCGGGCAGATATGGCTAGAAAGGAAGTTCAATTATTTCCATGGCTGATAATGGATTTCAACTTCTGTACACCTAGTTAATTTTAGCAAACTCTCCATTGTTTGACTCTTGTCTCTTCTTAGGCTGGTGCAGAGCCATGTGGTGTAGAGCAGGTGAATCCAAGGAACTTTGCTACTCTAATGAAGTTCATATGAACTAAACTAAGTAGCCTAAAGAAGAGGCATATTCTCTCTTGCTAGAGATCTTCAAAGCAGAGATTGGGCCATAACTGTGGGGGGATGAGCTAGCTCAGTATTGCACATAGGTAAGGCTTGATGGCCTCCAAATAGCTCACGGAAGATCAATATCTTGTTTGCATTTAATCAATAATAACCCCTGAATATTAGAATAGAAGCTACTTTCTTTCTCAGTAGGCATTCTGGTGTTTATGCGTATTTGCAGGGGAATTTGAAGAATTAATTGTATACACATTTCATTAAATGTTTTACCTTTGCATTAAACTCTGATCTAAAATAAATTGTGGTTAATTCTCTCATAAAGGCTGGAACAGAAGCCCCAAATCATTTGGGAAAGAATGAATTACACTGCTCTGAAAAAAGGGAGTAGTCTTACACCTTTTTTTTTCAGGGCAGGATAATCTATTCTTTCAGGAATAATTTGAAGGCTTCTCTTCCAGCCATTGTGACTCATGAAGTATAGTCTTAACAGCACTGAATGAGTGATAATTAACAGGGGTTGATCAATGATCTCTATTATCATTAGTAGGGTTTTTTTATATAATATTAAGACATAGGCGGCTAAAATAGCTTGTTGAATAAAGTATGCTTTATAACTTGGTAGAACACAGACTGTCCAAAAGATACACAATACATCTGGAACTGAAATAAGGCACCTTCTGTCTGAATTCTCCTTTTGTCAAAGTACAGCATGCATATAAGGGTGCAGCATCCCATTGTAAGAAAGCTAATACCTGTGATAAATCAGTCATTGATTAAACACATGCCTTGCCATATGTTCCTAATAGCAGGCCGTTTTCACATGATAGATATAGTGGAAAAGAGCTGCCAAACAGAACTTGCAAGACATCCAGATGACCACTGGATGGAAGCAAAAATAAATAAATAAATAAATAAATAAATAGATAAATAGATAAATAAATAAATAAATAAATAAATAAATAAATAAGAAAATGACAACTCTCTGTTGTCATCTGGTGGTTGTCCAGTTATTCATAGCCTTTTTCTGATAGACTTCTTCAGAAATAATGTTTATCAGCTATAAAACCAATTAGAGACATATACTGTAACAAATATGAATTCATATACTTATCAAATAATAGGTATTTTACCTTCCTTCTCTTTTGGAATTCGCATCTGGGCATTGACTGGACCCAAGCCTACTTACTTGAGCAAAGGTCTGCAGTGACATCTGGAAACTTCTTTGAGTCTTCTGGAATATAATAGGATTTGGTTTGACATACAGTTCACTAGGAAAACAAAAATAAAAAACCCAACTGTAAAGAGCACTTCCTCTATGATTTGATTGTGGATGAGTGGGCCATAAAACCACTTGGACATGGTGGGCAGGCTTTCCCCTTTCTGAAATGAGTTATTTTGGATTTTATGAATCTTTGGTTCTCTTTAGGGCTTCTGTCTCAGACTCAACCAGAAGACAGATTCTCCTTGCAAAATTGGCCCTGCTTAGGATGACCCCGTCCCTTCAGCAAATAGACAGGTCTGGAGAGATTGAGGCGGGGCGGGGGGGTGTTTCTTGGATGTCTATGAGGAATATTCTTGACATCTGTTAAATAAAAACACCTTATTTCACTAAGAAGTGGGCCTGACCGAGCAGGTCCTATGGAAACGACAGGGTTCTGATAGCTAGGAAGAGGTTGAACTAGTTACAGATAGTCCTCAAGTTATGACAATAATTGGGACTGGAATTTCCATCACTATGCATATATCAGGAAAGGAAGAATATGGGTTACTTTACTAATTGGAGATTCTTGATTTTTAACTGCTCATTTGCAGTGTGAATTAATATATATTGGTATATTTAACCACATATTCAAGCTTTGTAACCTTGAGTTTATGATCTAGAATTATGTCTGAATTATTAGATCACTATAGCATACTTAATAAACCATGCTTACTGCAGTGTATGAACCTAACCACTTTGTGAGTGTGCCAGGACAAATCATAAATGTATTTCACTCTAAATTATTCATTTAGTAAAATGAGCCCATTCCTATGCAAAGTTAAATATTTCCAGAACCTTTGGAACTATCTACATGCTTACAGTAGAGAACTCTTTCCCTCTCCCTCCCAATTCTGCGTATCAGACAGATCAGTGAAGCAAAGAATGTACATCACAAAGTACTCGTGGTTTATTCATCATCTCATCTGTCTCTTAGTATTCATTATTTATGGTTGCATTTCATAGTGCATCTTTTGAACATACCACAGGATCTGTCTCTAAAAATCATTGCACAAAACATAGGAAACTACTTCCCTACAGGCCTTGGTTTGCTGAGGAAGAGGAAGGGAAGTGTAAAATTAGAGTTAATCTTAGAGATTATTGCCACTACGATAATTAACTGATGCAGGCAAAAAGGTAAACAACTGTTTTTTATTTATTTATTTATTTATTTATTCGATTTATATCCCGCCTCTCTTCCCCAGATGTTTTCCTTCTAATTATGTGACAAAGGGTGTATCTTGGTCCAGAATTTCATGGGACAGTTTATTTCAGTAAACCCGGAATACAAATATGCTATTCATCAATTCAACTCCATCTGAAACTTAATAATTTATAGTTGTATCGTAAAATAATAATTACCAAATTATATTAAACAATTTTAATACAAAAGAAGGAAAACATTCTTGAACAGCACATGAGAAACACAGAATTTAGGTAATTTGAATGAATTAATGGCAAAATGTATTTCATTGTTCTGGCCATAATCTGTTATTTGTACTTGCCAATTAAAGACTAATGTGGCTTTTAGCTCCAAAAAATTATGTATTATAAAATAAGATGTGTTAGTTCCAAAAGTTATGAAAACTGCTAAATAAAGCTACCAAGTTATTTCTCACTATCCCAGCATCACCACCTAAGCAAAAATTCCTTGATTTTTTTTCTCTTGACATTTGTTTACATAACCAAACTATCACAACTCTTCTTTCATTCATACTGATTGCTCACTTTCTGATTGCTCATTTTTGTATTCAGTCCACATCCATTCAGCATCTATTCATTCTTAAATTTATTTCTTTTTGTTTTACCACATATACTTCTAAGTATCCAATCTTACTCTATTCAACTTTCTTTGATGTTTCGTCTGACCTACCCAACTCTCTTTCCATATAACAATGTGGACAGAAGTATGCCTTTATGCAGTTATTTTTACTTCTTTCAAAACCACTTTTCCTGACAACATATCATGTCCTACTTTCTACCTGTATTTGCGCATTTTAAAATTTCTCCATTCCTCCTGACATTTTTAGTAAACAGACGATGAAATTGGTCCATGAATGCATGCCAGAAGACAGCAAGAAAACTGATTAGCCAAATAATACAATAACAATAATGAGCAATCGTACTGATAGCTACGGAATAAAAGAAAGCTGTATTTATCTCTGCATCTCCATACTAACCAGTATCACGCTAATTAATTTCTCTTTATTTTGAAGCTTCCAAGAAATGGGGAGGAATTAATTGAGAAGGCCATAACTTAATAACTGGATATGCTACTCAACGGTTGCATGGCTGCAAGTGTAGACAAGGAAGAACTATAATTTGGTGGTAAAATGTATGTTTTGCAGCCGTTTCAATCTCTAGCATGTCTAAATCAAAGAATTCAAGGCAATATTACGATCAACTAAAATTACACAGAGGATCTTGTGAATCTTTTGAATTCTGTAGAACAGGGGTTCCCAACCCCAGCCGTGGCCCACTATCGGGCTGTGGCCTGTTCGGAAGCAGGCTGCTCAAGCGGTGGACAAGCCAATGTGCATGCGTAAAAGTCCCTTGTGCAACACTTCCCTCATGTGAGCAGTGGCCACTTGCAAGAATGTGTGACACTTCCCTCATGCAAGCCGCAGCTGCTTGCCTCATGTGCAAAGCACCTTTTGGGTGAGCCGCAGATCCACAGCTTACATAAATCGAGCTGCACGTGCTTGCGAGCGCCCGCCTGCCACTCCCAGAGAACTATCCCCTCTCCCTCCCCTGCCAGGCCTCCAAGCCAGAAAGGTTGGGGACTGTTGCTATAGAACACATCATCATCAAGTAAGGTTTTCCAAACAGCAGGAAATGGGAAAGAAAACAATACAACAATGAATTTGATGTTGTATTTACCTGCTCTCTAATTTAGATTCATTCTAAAGGTGTTCACAAACTGAATGGATTTGTTGCCATTAGACGCAACTGTTGCCAGGTTTCACTTATTGTGGGGCCAATCAAATGATGATTCCCCCTAGCTCTGAAGACATAAAACCTAGCAGCCTCCAATTTTTTCTTACCAGTAGCTAAGGTCACCAGCTTTTGATTTGGCAGAGGCAGAAAGAAGGAAATGCTAATGTCTTACAATACAGCTAAAGAATTAGCTCTTACGATAAGCTAAATAATAATTTTGGTATGCAGGCTCCTCTCTTGGCAGAGATTTAACAAGAAGAAACTTTATTAATTAGTTGTCTGGCACTATCAAAAAGCTATAAAATCAACACAGAGAAAACAGTAGAAAATACTTGTAATAAATCATCATTCCAATAGTCATTCCAATAATCCTAATGTGTTCTAGGTAGCCTGTCCTCTTTAAAATGGCATTTGATATAAACATGGAAGGCTTATTTATTACATTATTTGCATTATTCGTTACTTGCTGGTGATAACCAGGGGACATGATCGCTCAATTGTTAAAGAGGGCTGACAGCCCATAGTCAAGGCCCAAGCACTGTGCGATGGGGTGAGCTCCCGTCACTCACCCCAGCTCCTGCCCACCTAGCATTTCAAAAGCATGCAAATGCAAGTAGATAGATAAGTGGCAAGCTAACAGCATTCTGTGCGCCTAAGTGTATAGTCACGACCAGGGAAATGTCTTTGGACAACACTGGATCCCTCAGCTAAGAAACAGAGATCAGTACTGACCCCTAGAATTGGACTGGACAGGGGAAACCTTTACTTTTAGCAATAGGCTGATTCATTTCCTGCAGAGATTCAACAGAGCTAAATTATGTTGCGATTTCAAATGGTGGTAGGCATTGAACTTCCAGTCCCTATTGGAATCACAGAACATTCTCATTCTTATTTCTATAGGCAAACTCCCATCCTGAATTGTTGATGCATTTTCTAGTGCACATGAAAAGTACTAGATCAGTATTTTTCAAACTTGGCAACTTTAAAATTTATTTATAATAAATAAATAAATAAATAAATAAATAAATAAATAAATAAATAAATAAATAAATAAATAAATCTTTAAAATGTGTGAGCTTCAACTCCCAGAATTCCCCAGCCATCATAAAGTCCACAAATCTTAAAAGTTGCCAAGTTTGAAAAACAACTCACTACCGGTACTTTATATTCCTTCTATGTGCGTAGATCAAAGAATCAGTTGGCTGGAGAGAGAGGAAAGATTTCTAAGTCAGATACCAGGATGACTATAGTAAAACAATAAAACAGACCTAAATGGATAACCCGACTCCATTTCAAAATTAATGCAGGAAATTTGCATTAGGGGATTAAGTTAAAAGAACAGAAACATTAAATTAGAGCTTTGAATCCACTTTGCAAATATTGGGATCAGGTTTAGGGAATATACATCGTTCTCTTTCTTTAAAAACTTTTCCTAGCTTCCTTCTTGTGCCACCTGCTGGAATTACGCCTATCTTGCATTTCTTTTCTGTGAATAAATAAACCCTGCACTTTACTGCGCAGGAATTATATTGTTGATCCTTCTTTTTTTAAAAAGGAAAAAAATACAGACACTTAGTCAACGTTATAACTATTGGTTTGGTGTGTGTGTTTTCCTCCTCCTCTTTTTCTGATACTTGCATTATAATGTTCAAACATGAAAAGAGCACAAGCTCTAACCTTGTTACTTTTTTCGTCAAACGATCCCTCTAGAACAAGGCTGGGGAACGATGGCCCTTTTATGACTTGTGAACTTCAACTCCCAGAATTCCTGAGCCAGCCGGCTCAGGAATTCTGGGAGTTGAAATCCACGAGTCATAAAGAGGCCATCCTTTCCCGTCTCAGCTCTCTAGAGGACTCTCTTTCACCTTCCCCATAACAGCTTTTAACTATTTGAGAACTACTTCTATGGCAAGGGAGGGAAATAACCATGAGTTTACTATAAAAATCTGACAAAATGCAAAAGGAGAACTGGGTTACTAAATTTGAAATTTAATTTCGCAGCTTGTTTGATCTGTATGAGTGAGTGTTGGTAAGAAATAGAAGGCTTTTGGAGTTAGATTCTAACTGTTAGAAGATGACAACCTGAGGTTTGGAGGGCATAGATATTTGTGGTATGATAAAATTAAAATTAATGCAGATTTTAAAAATCATTTTTAGATGTTCCATATTGTGAATATGGATTAGTTGCAACTCAGCCTGTGGAATCTTGATTCAGTCATCTAGTATGCCAATCACCCCTTCCAGCTTTGTGACATTTGTAAATTTGATTAAAATTCCCTGTACACCCTTATTCAAATTATTAAAATGTTGAACACATTGTAAATTCCCTTTAAGCTATTAATTAGAATAGGCATGTCCAAAGTCCAGCCCGGGGGCTAATTGTGGCCAGCTTTCAAATATTGAGCGGCCTGCTGCCTCTTCTCTCTGCCGGTGCGCCTTTTTCCATTCACCGCACTATTCATAAAATAGTTCATTTGCATTTAATTTTAATGGTTCAAAAAATGTTAGGCTGAATGGTCGGCCCCCACACATTTTCACTTCACCAAATCTGGCCCTCCATGCAAAGTTTGGCCTCCCTGAATTAGAACTATTAAATATGGTTGCATAAGCAGCTGTTGGAGCACTAAATTATAATTTTAGCCCTCAGTGAACTATCTCAGGGGATGACCATAGGCCATTTCAGACAATCACCTGGACCCTTTAGTACTCAGACTTGAGACATCCTCCTCCTTTCTGTCTATAAGTGGATCTCCATGCAAAGGGTCCATATGGTAAAATTGTGTTGCAGGATTATTTATAATTCTGATTAATCTCAAACATTCAGGGAAGTCCTTGGTGGATAGTTTCAGATAATTAGCACCTAAATAATCTAGTCTTCCATTATCTATATTGGGGAGTATACTAGTTAAAAAATATTTTGATCAGTACCTCGTTCTCCCCTTCCCCCACGATAACCAGAACCTTTATCAGTTGCCTTGGCCTTGCAACTTTGACAGAAATCTTTGCCCTTTTTCAACAAGAGTAAAAAGGGTAGGTATTGGGATTGGGGTGCAGTAATACCTATTACAATGTGTTTCTATGAAGCGTTGGTGTTTTCTCCCAATCCTTGTAAAACAGGTTTATTGTAGAAAATAGTTCTTCTGAGATGAGGGCCACTACTTAGTCTTTCCAGGCCTACAAGCCCAACATATGTTGAACCAGGATTTCCTATTTTTGAGGGTTTAACGTTGAAATCAGCAGGAGTTTTCTTCCTGAAGATATGGTGCAGGGAAGGGTCTATGATAGTAGATCCGTAACCTGCTTATCTTCCCCCAAAAAATTGCATTGCCCCCAAATCACTAAATTTTATCAACATGATTTGAGCGCTTTGGAGATTATATATAACTTCTGGAATACCCAATCAGGTTTCATTGGTTTTGGCTCCACATCATATGAATATCCTTGTTTTGAAAGGACAATCATTGAAAGGACAATTAGCCGCCTCGAGTCCCCTTGACCGGGGAAGAGAGGCGGGGTATAAATTGAATAAAATAAATAAATAATAAATCATGCAAATTGGTGAATAAATTCAATAAATAGCTCGTGTAATTTCATACCAGATTCTAGCGAACTATGCTGTATGTGGGCTTTGTAGAAGGCGATCTGAGAAACATTGAGGGATTACGCAGTTTTGGTATCTTACAGCACAACACTTGTTATACCTTTGATCTGCCTTCGGTAACTGATGCTGTGATTATTACTTTGATGTAAATTCCCAACTGCTAGGCAACCAATAGTCAAATAGTTATCTGCTTAGAAGTGAATACAGAAGTTTTGTCTCGGGACATGCTTAAAGTAAGTGCCTACCATTCCAAAGTGCTTACCATTCTTTAAATAAGAAATATTTAAATAATCAAAAGACAGTAAATCAAGAGGAAATTATTAGAAATGTTTATTAAAACTAAAGGCACAAATCATGAACAAGGCTTGTTATTAAAAATAGGCACAGACAAAAACGTGCACTTCCCTCAATGTTCAGGCACCTGGAAAATCCTGCAAGTTTTGCAACACATTTGGTCACCAAAGGATCTTGGGTGTCTGTCCTGGAAACTTACCAAAGTAGTTGCAATTCTTAAGAACTATAACAGTATCTCAGCAACCTTTAGGCATCTCAGCAAGATCCCTCAACTTTTCCAGACAATGCTTTGAATCCACATCACTTACACAGGGTACTCATTAAGTTCTCTTGCTGGGGTACAGTTACAGCACCTTCTCCTCTGCTGTGCTTTCAATTTTAATAGAAGAACTTGCCCAACTGGACTTCCCATGCTCCTCACTAGAAGTTTGCTGAAAGGAGAATCATGTGCACTCTAGGCTTATTTCTTTGATCCAATAGATTTTAAGGCTTTGTAGAACTATTTGCATTATGAGCTATACTAAGTGCTTCCCATTCGGATTAAGGTACCAGAGCTCTTTGGCTCCAATCCTCCCTGGTTCTTAGGTCGATAGCAGCAACATTATCTGGGGTGCATATGGTCATCAAGTTCAGAATCAAGATACCTTGTTTAGAAGGAAGGGGGCAGGATGGATGGGTTTTCTTAGGCTTCTGGTGCAACAGGCATTCTTGTTCATACATGTACCTGATTCTCCAAAAATCATTTTAATCACAACAGCAGCAAATGATCTCAGATCTTCATTCTTAAGTGCTCGGAAATTCTTGCTAAACATCTGGAGGTCACCATTCCAATCCATTACAGAATGTTCAATTTTGCTGTGCAAGGCCAACTTGCATAAATTATGCTCTTCTCATTGGTTGCCTGCAACATACCTCTCCATTCCATCCTTAACTCAAGTTGTGTCTTTTTTTAAAAAAAAAATCTAGATTGCTTTTCTTAGACTGAAGCTTTTGACCATTGGTCATTTTCTCAGCTATCAATGGTGCTCATCAGTTTATTTAGGATCTTCCAATCCACCACTTTAAATAGAGGGGCTGGAGTTCCTCAAATCATCCTTCTTTCAAACAACATCCTGATATCTCAGCCAGGAGGGTTACCCACACAGAGGTAAGGTAAGAAGGCATGAGATGTGAAGTTCATGACTTGAAAAATTATGGAATAGCTTTCTGTTACAGGTGATGCTGAAGTTGAAGGATGAAAACATTAAACAGAATTTTAATGTAGCAGTGAAAATTGAGATTATCAGGGAAGATAGCAGCCATCTTATCTGTTGAATTGGGGGAAACTTGAGAGGTCCATAAGGAAGTTGTTATGCAGTCATGCATAATTCCACCCCCCAACCCAAGCAGGCAGAAGAGCAGGGTTCGAATCTTGACTAGTTATTATGGAAGTACTGTTCAGCTTATTAAACCTACAGTATACTGCATTTTGTTGAAGCCTCTTCAGGGGCTTTTGTAGGATATTTTAGTAATAATTATGGGGTGTTTGTCATTCTACCACAGATAATTGTGCTGTACTCCTTACATTCTAGGTAACTGTCAAAAAGGAAATACACTCAAGAATTATCTAAAATGCAAAGAATACAGCATTGTTTATTGCTTTGATGTATCCAAAAACTGGGCTCTGGCATCATAGCATTATTATTTTGTTCCCAACCAATAAGAATGGAACATCAATTCAAGAAAGTATTGGAATACTCCAGGAGGCAAATATCAACACGATCTTTAGAGAATCTGTTCCCTTATTTTCTAGCAACCAGACTTTTTTTCTGAAGGGGGGGAAGGGGCTGGTACCCTGCACTAGGTAAACTAAAGAGAAAAAATATCTGGTACATTACAGTGACTTTTGTATGAGTTGCATCAGAAAGAGGTTAGCCAAAGCAATACTTATCTTCCCTTGTAAAAGCAAGATGTGCTCAATATGGATATATCAAAAGATATCTATCTATATATCTATCTATCAATGAGTCCTTTGGAACAGATGGTCACTCTGTTTGCTGCAACCACTGAGAGATATCCACATTAGAAAAAGATAAACATGTCAGAAAGTTAAGATGACCTATGTACAGAAATGTAATCCAGATTTGTAACCCTGGTGCTCTAGATGAATTGAACTAAAACTGCCATCAGCCCCAGTCAACTTAGCTAACATTTAATATAGGAAATCCAGAAGGCATCCAGATAAGGGTCACTTAGAGATCAGTAATTAACGTGAATATGATCAAATTGCTTTCCTGTTTGTTTCTGAAACAAGAAACAAGGTGTACCTTAGCTACAGAGAACATGTTTTGCCAGCTATTATTTTGAAGTAGTGCAGTCTAAGAGAATACGGCATTAAGTTTCCTGAGGACAGTCTAGTTGCAAATGTCCGACTTGGAAAATGCGATGTTTGCAGAGAGTTAGCAGTTTCTCCTTATGTAGAGCCTAGCAACACAGGGATAATTTTTAACTTGATTCAGCTTTAGGAACTGGCAACCTGAGAAAGAGTTGAAAGGTGAGAAGAGAGGATGGGAATCACGTTGTGTATCTATATGTTTATACAACCACCTGCTGCCTGATGAATTTTGATTTGAGGAAGCATATTTATATGTGTTGCTGAAGAAGACCCACTTAAGAGATGCTTTTGTTCAGTCTTGTCCAAAAAAAAGCTCCAGTGAAATTTAAATTATTTGAGACTGGGTGTCACAATGCTTTACATTAGTAGTTGTCTCATCTGTTAAGAACACTAATACACAACCCCCACCCAAAGCCACACTGAGTCATGGTTACCTTTCCATAAAGCAAAATACACTCCTACATGTAGGAGCACACTTTGGTGAGTTCCAGTAAATAATACTTAAAAGGACCAAGAAGGCACCTCAGGGACAGCACCAATTACTGCTTTGTGATGCACTAGGAACAACTCCTAGCCAAGCTGATGGCATCCATACCTGCTGCTAAAGCCCCATTCCTTCAACTAAAGCTACTTCTCAAAATGGATAAACCTGGAATTAAATTATTCCTTCCACAAACTTTTATCCTAGCACAGTGTGTATTTGCCACCCCCCCCCCCCCCTT